>BPLQ01005395.1:0-11588 GCA_021605075.1 Caerostris darwini
AATATTGAATTTTGAATTATGCGTGCAGTTGAATTTTGCCTAATTTGTAGCTAAATATATAACAAAAATTGCCAACATTTAAAAATATTTGCTATTGTACATTTTATAATTAGCAATGCCAATGACTAATGCAATTTTTACAAAGCGAGAAATGCAATTTTTTAAAAAAAGTAAAAAATGCAATTTTTACCTTGAATTAAACTGTAAATAATTATAGAAATAGCAAGTTTTTCTATTTGGTTTGGTTTGTCGCTCTAAGACATCTTCTGTCTCACGAGGCCTTAACAGACCGGGACCTACAGTTTAAAGTGGATTCCGAACCACTACAAACATCCATGGCACCGCCGGGACTCGAACCCGAAACCTGTGGTACCGAGAGTCAGAGCGCTACCCACTCGGCCATTCAGGCCTCATTTTTTCAATTAAAGTAATCACTTAAATGTCTTCACCGCTTTCTGGATAATGTCATGTATTCTTTAATTGTAGGTGATTCAAAGGAGAGGGAATTTCACACCCAAGCAAGATTTCTACAACGATTGGAAGAGCTACAAAGCTGGATTTGGAAACATTACACGTGATTTCTGGTTAGGTATGTATTGCATTAAAATATTCTGTTGTTTTAAATGTTATTAGAAACTCATTGAAACTAAGTTATGCGTCCAAAATTATTTTCGGTACTTACGTATTAACGATACCTTGGCGACAGTTGCGCCAATAAAGAGCACACGCGCCAACCGCAGCTACAGATTTGGCCGTTTTTAAGTGGCGCCAATCTACACTTAAAATTTTTGTCCTAAATAATAAAATATACAAAACACTTCATTTAAAATCAAAACGCTTTCAAAATTCAAAACACTTTCATCAATTTCCACAATGCAATCTGGTCCACCTACCTTCTTTTTTGGTTTATTCTCCATATCCAAGACACATAATTCACGCATGTAATTGTTCCAATCTATAACAGTTTTATCCGATAAAACAAGTTGCTTTTCACAAAATTTAATCCACGTCAACTCCTCGCACCAGCAGTATATGAATCTCAAAGCTGTACAAAATGGAATTCTGCTTCCCTCAAACCAGTTGTCTTTTCTAAGTCCCACATGATCAGCACACTGACTGAAATTGCATTTCCAAAACTTACGTTTACCAAAATAAAGTTTCATGTCATGGGAATTGGGACATTTTCGTTGTTTTGGTAAAATATTTCGCTCCTGAAAAAATAAAATTGCATCTTGTTCTGTTTCTGGCAAATCCCAAATACGCATTTTCGTAGCACTACAAAATGGCGTCAAAACTCAGCAAATCTGCAGCAGTTAGATTGGCGCCAATTAAAAACCGCCAAATCTGTAGCTGTTAGATTGACGACACTTAAAAACCGCCAATTCTGTCGCCAAGGTATCGTTAATACGTAAGTACCTTATTTTCCACTGCAGGTAATGACAATATCTATGCCCTGAGCAACCAAGGAGCCTGTGAAATACGTTTTGATATTAAAGACGCCAAGGGAAACCACAGATATGCAGTCTACAAAAGCTTTCGAATAGAAAACGAGAAGTCCCTTTATGCCTTGAGCGTTAGCGGTTACAGCGGAAATGCAGGTGAGTTCTCAGTTTTCAATGATTCAAATATAGTAAGAGGAAATATTGATTTTTATTGCCAGAAATATTACTAGCAACACCCGACTCTCTGCGCTTTTGGAAATGTTAAAAGAATTGAAATATGGATCACTGCCCAACCCAAATGATCTTGAGGGCCAGTTTGGAGATGCACCATAACTCCGCGGGGCGCCTATCAAATTATATATCCCTATATTAGATTTAGACCCACAGTAGACATTTTTTAGAGTGAAAAATTGAAACATAATGAGCTATTATTATTGTGTTTACTATTATTCTTACGTATAAATATAGAATGTAATAATAACGATATTAAACGCACAGTGTAAATAAATATATAACACTAAACAAAAACAACAAATTTGTATTTAACGAAGCTCCTTGGCTACAAGATAGCCGCAAGACTCTATCAGGAAAATATAACACTAAAAATGGAAATTAAAAAGTATATAAATATAAATGAAATTTAAAAAAAACGTAAACATTAAGAAATATTTATTATACTAGTGCGATATTTGTTTCTCCACTCATTCACTTAGCTTTCGCAAATCGTTCTCAATTTGGGTATTGGCACATCGTAGTAGGTGTTGCGTCCGTTATGTTTGAGCGTGTTTTGTGTTTGGTCAATTTCATTTTCGACAAAAACGATTCGCAGGTGTAAGTTGAACCAAAAGCGCTAACAACTTGAACTAAGAGTCTCGTTTGCTCTTCTATCAACAATCAACTGTATGTATCTAGGGTTGGTCACTAAAACATATTATATGTTCTATTAGATTACTTGTTATATTAGATGTTCCAAGATGCCTCTCGCATGATGAGTTCGCAAAACATAATTTAATTATTCTGCGAACTCATAACTGCAAACTCATAAATAAAACAGGCAATATATATCACATATTCGCAAGAATATTATTTTAATTTAATTTTAATTAATTAATTTTTTCGCATAATTTCGACAGATAATTTTTTAATATACTACAGGGCCCAAAAAATAAGACCAATTTTTATTTTTTACAAAAACTCTTTATTTATTCTTCCAAATTTATTTCATCACCTTCAAAGTAATCCCCTCAGGACACAATGCACTTATGCCAACTTTTTTTCCAATCCTCAATGCATGCTAAAAAGTCATCGGATGGGATGGCCTTCAAAGCGAGCGCCAATTCACGTTGAATCTCTTCGGTCGACTCAAAACGGTGTCCCCGGAGTGAAAGCTTAGGGAATTTTTGAGCTTAGGGAATAGTCAGAAGACGCACGGTGTGAATACGGTATGGGTTTAATTTTTGGCGGGAAAACTCACGAAGAATCAATGCAGTGGGAGCTGGAGCATTATCGTGGCCAAAAACCAAGAATTGTCTTTCCATAAATGTGAGAATAACTTCGCGAAAACGATTCATAACACTCAAATAATATTCCTTGTTGACAGTTTGGCCCGACGGAAGGAATTCATAATGCATCACACCACGGTAATCGAAGAAAACAGTCAATGGAGCCTTGATTTTTGAGAGACTTTGGCGCGCTCTTTTCGGTTTTGCTTCACCTTTGTCACGATGTTCGCTCGATTGATCGGTTGTTTCCGGCTCGTAAGCATAAATCCAAGTCTCATCTCCAGTTAGGATGCATTTCAACTTGTCCTGATAGTCAGAAAGCATTGTTTCACACACTTCAACTCGACGATGTTTTTCCAAAAAATTCAGTGTTTTCTTTACCAATCGAGATTTGACGCGTTTGAGGCCCGAAACATCTTTTAAAATATAATTGACCGATCCTTTTGAAATTCCAGCATCATCAGCAAGGTCTCTAATTGTCAATCGACGGTTTGCAAGCATCAAATCTTTAATTTTTTGGACGTGAACTTGGTCGGTTGAGATTGAGGGTCGACCAGAGGGCTTTCCGTCTTCAACGCGTTCTCTGCCTTCTTTGAATTTTTTATACCATTTGTAAACATTTCTTTCCGATATAGGAATGCTCACCGAATGCCTTCTGCAACATTATATGCGTTTCCGCACAAGAATATTCATTCCGCAAAAAAAAAAAAATGTAATGCAAATTCTTTGCTCAATTAATTGAGACATTTCAAAACTCACCGAAAACACTTTTATCGTCTCATAAAGCCAAGCGTAACTCAATCACTAATGAATATTTTGACATGAAATTTCACACAGATGTCAAGAACAGTGCCAGCAACTTAAAAAAAATTGAAATTTCATGTGCCCGCGAATTTTAAATTGAAAATTGGTTTTATTTTTGTCAGGAATATTGCTAGCAACAACAGAGACGCTGCGCTTTCGCCTTTTCTTCACTTTGAGATTTAATGCTCGCGTTAGCTGCTTTATCTCAATTTATCCAATTACTCTTGAAAAGAAATCAGAAAAAAATAAGAAAAGATAATACAAATAAAATCTTGTACTTTGATTGATTCCAAAAAATATTAATGAAGAAACACCGAAATATGGTGACGTGCGGAACTTCTGTCACTAAACAATACAAAAAGATTAATACACAAAAAAAAACCCAAGTGATTTTTTTCGTAGAAAATTAATTAATACTACAGTTTTATAATATGGTTCGTCGCTCATATCAAATAACCAAGAATAGGAGAGGACTTTATATCCGAAAGCATGTTAAAGTTTTTCTCTTTGTTCTTCATATTTAGTGCATTGGAAGAAAATATGTTCCTCGGTTTCAGGTTTTTTTGCATCTTGAGCATAGTGGAGAAGATGTTAATCCAAATCTATTGAGTCTGGTTTGGAAGGTTAGATTTTGGTGAGAAATCTTGAAATTAGTATTTCTTCTTGTCTATTGATAGGTGAGAGACGATGAGTTGGTTTGATACTATTTAAATGCATGATCCCGTGTGTATTTTCCTTTATTCCATTGAAGGGCCTGATGGCCGAATGGCTAGTGCTATGGCCTTCGGTACCACAGGTATCGGGTTCGAATCCCGGCGTTGCCATGGGTATTTGTAGTGGTTCGGAATCCACTTTAAGCCGTAGGTCCCGGTCCTACTAGGATAGTAGAGCGTTGCGGGGGCATTGTTACTCCGCGTCCGTGGCTTACCATCAAGTTACACGCGCCCTCTGGGTAATGCAAAGTGAATAACATCGGTGCAGCCCTTATGGCATAAAAGATCACGGCCTATTTGCCAGCTGCATCAGAAGGGGGAAAAAAACCATTGTTCATTTGAGGTTTTAAATGTCGTCTTTTTTTGATGGTAGATGATGTCTTCCGGTGAAATCCAATTTAAAATCAGTGTATCTGACGCGGATTTTGCTAAGGAGTCTGCTTGTTCACTTTCATGTATGCCAACGTGACCTAGAGTCCAGATGAATTGTAAGGATAAAATGGAGTTCAAGTTTTGTTTGATATGATTTCCAAGAAGTTTGATAAGTCGTGTGGATATTTTTTTTGTTCCAATGCATCTGGCAAACACTTAGACAGCTTGGTCTTGGATACCTTAAGGCAAGCGCTGCACAGACGTTACTCACTTTGCATTAACCAGGAAACGCGTGTAACTTGAAGACAAGCCACGGACGCAGAGTAACAATGACCCCGCAACGCTCTACGATCATATATTAGACCGGGACCTACGGTTTAAAGTGGATTCCGAACCACTACAAATATCCGTGGCACGGCCGGGACTCGAATTCGAAACCTGTGGTACCGAGCGCCAGAGCGCTAGCCACTCGACCGTTCAGGCCCCAGTCGTGTGGATATAAAATTGCAATTTTGAAAAGCTCGAAGGGCATAGAGACTATCTGATAAAATAATATAATGATGTGATTCGAGTACATATGCTGAAATTGATAAAATTAGTGCGAGTATTTCACCTATAAAAATATTATTGTAATTTGAGATCTTCCCAGATGAATTGCCTTCAGAAAAGAAATTAATGCAAGAAATTGAGGAAATCCATGAGGCAGCAAATATGTATTTTATTTTTTTTAAAATTTTATATCAATTTTTATTTGTACATAAAAATTAGCTATTAAAAAGATAACATTTCTTGTACATTACATTTTTGCATTAAAAAGAAAACATTTCGATTGTATCATTATTTTTTAGAAAATTTACAATATTCTTCAATAACTTTGAGTAATGCATGTTTACGTAATTAATATTTCAATACTAACATGTAGTTTTTTTTTTTTCAAACTTTATATCCCTTTTTATTTTTAGATATAAATTAGCTATTTTGTAATTTTAATAAAATATTTGTATGATAAATTATATAAAAAAATGCTACTATTATTTTATTATGGGAAAAATATGAAAGGAAATGCAGCATTTTTTTTTTTTTTTTCTCATTGATAAAACTTAGGGAGATTTTCTTATTACAATAGCCTCATTATTTAAATGGTGCCATTTTCGATCAAATTCGATTCAATTTCGATTTCGATTTCGATCAAAAATATCTTCTCGTGACAAATAGATGACAAGAAAACTTGATTAGAACTATTAGTGGCGAACAACCATTTGGAGTCAAAATTTGGCAAGAAAGAACTAAAAATTAAACATTTACTCCCTAGAGTAGGGGTGGCCCGCCTTGAGAATATTTTTCTGGAGATTTATCACACTTTTACAAAATATATTTAGTTTATAATGGCCAAATTAGTGGAAAAAAATGCATTAAAAAATACATTATATGTGCATCCATATATTCAAAAATGAACTGTCGAAATTATGAGAAAAATTAATTATGATTTTAAAATAATATTCTTGCGAATATAGGACAGATATTGCTGCTTTACAGTTATGCGTTCGCAGAGTAATTAAATTATATTCTGCGATATCATCACGCGCGCATCTTGGAACATATAATATAACAGGCAATCTAATATGTTTCACTTTAAGTGACCTCAGTGACGCAGAGACAACCCCTAGATACACACAATTGATTGTTGATAACAGAGCAAACCAGACTCATAGTTCAAGTTGTCAGCGCTTTTGGTTGAACTTACACCTGCGAATCGTTTTTTTTTTCGAAAATGAAATTGACCCAACACAAAACATGCTCAAACGTAACGGACGCAACACCCATTATGATGTGCAAATACCCAAATTGGGATCGATTTGCAAAAGCTAAGTGAAAGAGTGGAGAAACAAATATCGCACTAGTAAAATAAATATTTTTTAATCATTTCATTTTTTTATTTTGTTTATATTTTTTATAATTCATTTATATTTATATATTTTTTGTATTTCATTTTTAGTGTTATATATTTCTTTACAACGTGCATGTAGTATCATTATTATTATATTATCCATGTTTACATGTAAGAATGATAGTAAACACAATAATAATAACTCCTTATGTTTCCATTTTCCACTCCAAAAATTGTCTATAGCTGGATCTCAATCTAATATGGGGATATTTAATTTTATAAGCGGCCTTCAGAGTTATGATGCATTTCCAAAGTGGCCGGCAAGATCATTTAGGTGGGCCACCCTTGCACTAGAGGGATCCAGTACTAAAGTGAAATTATTTGTTCTTAATTTAAAAAAAATCATAATTATATAAAACCTTAACGTTTAAATAAAACTTATTAGTTTGTTATATGATAGTCTTTCGGGTGATTTTTTCTTCCATAGGTGATGGCATGAAATTTCATGATGGCTACAGGTTCTCGACCAAGGACAAAGAAAACATCAAATGCGCCTCGGAATTGCATGGTGCCTGGTGGTTTTATGATTTTGCCCACGTCCATTTGAATGCAAATTACCAACCAGGAATAGTAGATCCAAAAAATATCCATTGGTATCCGTGGTTGAAAAACGAAGGATTGGCTTTCGTAGAAATGAAGCTGAGATTGAAGTGATTTAATGTTTACAGAATATTTTGTACTGTATTAAAATCAGTGATCATAACTAGAAATGTTTTTTAAACCTAATTTTTCTGAAATTAAAAATAAAGTATCAAGTGGTACAAATTTTATTTCAATAAAAAAAGTTTAAATATGCTAATGTACGTATTTTTTCAATTTCTTCTATTAGCTCACACTCTCCTATATATATCTTGTTCAAATTTTCAATCGTTCATAAAATACTTTTTATTCATCCACTCATGTTCAAATACATTTTTTTGAACTTGTAGTGGATGCCTTTTGTTAATACAGTTTTTTCAAATATTAAATCATTAATTAAATTTAATTAATTCATTTTTTTTTTTTTTTAGATTTAAGAGTTGCATGTATCTACCAATAGATGGCGCCAGATAAACTTAAAAAATGAATGAAAATTATTTATAAAGGACTTTCAGCAATATAGCGAAAAAAAGTAGGAATTGACTTAAATTTTTTTTTTTTTTTTTTTATATATATTTAAGATGCAGAATCCCCTTATTAAATCAAAATCATCTAAAGAAATATTTTTGGAATTTGTTTCTTTTTTCCATTAAAATTATAATTAAAACAATTTAGAAATGTGAATTTTTTATAAAAAATAATAAAGCACTAAAAAGAGCAAGTAAATTAAAAGTTACTTTTAAAAATTTAAATCTCCAGTATAATGAGCTATAAATTAAATATATATTATCATAAACATCATTTCAATTACTTAATTCCGAACCATGTGTCTTTTTTAATTACAGTTAACACAATTTTTAACTCGTAGCTTAGTTTATTTTCTACCATAATTTTTTCTGTATAATTTTATTAATTGTATATCATGTGTTTATATTATTTTAATTAAATGTTGTATTGCGGATATGAATGTGCAATTTATTTCATGGAACAATCTTTCTACACATTTGGGAAAACCCAGCTCTTATATATACATTTATGCTTGACCGCATAATGTCATCCCATAGAATTATATGAAAATGATATTTTGTAGTACTATGTAAATACTGCTGTTTTTATTATTATATACTTATTACAATTAAAAATATAAAGCTTAATATTCATATAAAGAAAACTTTAAATTTCTTAAACCAAATTTGTAAGAAATTGATTAAATAATCTATTCGTCGCTAGATGGCAGCACTAACTTTCAATTTACTTGAATGCATTCTATTCGGGAATATTTAAAACGGTTTAGTTAGCATGCGAAAAACTAAAAGGACGTACGTAACGATATTTCATTTTATTTCAAGAAACACGCAATCAATCTAATTCTCATTGGTAATTTTAAATGAAATTCTATTTGAGAAATTTGAATCGAAAATCTTGAAGGCGGCAGAGCCATGAGGTGCCAAACATTATTAATACTCTCTTTTATAATTTCGTATGTTATTAAAGGAAAATAAGATTTAGTTAATAAAACTGAAACAAATATGCCTCATTAGTTTTTAATGAAGGCGTTTTCAACGAAATGTACTATTTACCTTAAATTTTATTCAACGATTTTTTTAAACTCAAATGACCTTTAAACTCAAACTGATTAAAAGAACAGTTGTTAAGCTCAGAAACATAAAAAAGCTATTAATGGAAAATTAAAAGTGGTATTTAAGATGCAGAATTCCACTATTAAATCATCTAAAGAATTCTTTTTGGAATTTTTTTCCCAGAAAAATTATAATTAAAGGAATATAGGATTATATTATAAAAATAAGGAAGCGCTAAAAAGCTAAGTTATATATATATATCATAAAATCACTTCCTTTACTTAATTACGTACTAAGTTTCTTTTATAATTACGGTTAACAAAATTTTAATATTTACATTATTTTAAAAATTTTAAATAGAATTATTAATATATTTTTAAGTACGAAATCATACGCCTTTTATTCAATTTCATCCTAAACAGTAACAGAAAAGAAAATGCAAGTCCCGCAGTTGAAGTTGCCAATTAAAGCTGTGTAACGTTTTTTAGGTTCCCCAGTATTGAAAGTCTCTAAGATATGATGAAACATTTTAAAATATTTTTGTTTTACGTCAGGATTATTGCATATGACGTTTTGAAAAAAAAGTGCATGTGAAACAGCATCGCGAAATTCATTTCCATCAATCAGGTCATTACATAATTCAAGAGATTTGGATTCCAAAATTTCTAGATTTGGCAGCATTTTCAGCAGCAAGACATGAACTGCTCTGCCTTTACTACTTCTACAGCATTTTTTGCAAGTCTTTTTCTATCTGAAATCTGTACATATTTCAGAGCGTTTTTAAAATGTGTTTCATGCTCTTCTCTGTGATCATGTGTCACATCTTTGAATGGACATTTAAAGTTAGAGAAATGGGAATAGGATGACATTAATTCATACACATTTGTTATTTCTTTTTTTTTTTTTTTTTTTTTTTTTGGCATATTCCGCCAAAAGAAAAGAACTGAATCTTTTATCGTCTGATTTTTCTTTTTTCTTATATTTTCCAAACTCATGTAAAAGTTTGTTACTTTTGTCCAGTAAAACACCTTGTAGTTTTGAATATCTAAGTGAAAAATGAATTTTAAAATTGTCTATTTTAGATCTTACACATTTCCGTATATACCTATAATCTGCACTTAATAAAATGGAAATAATAATTACATTTAAATGAATATATATACTTAAATGGTTCCATGGTGAAAATCCCAATACAAAAGCATTTTTTACAAAAGATTTGTTAGGAACACAAATAAGTATTTGCTTACCTGCCCGCCGGCATGATTCACTTCGGAAAAAAGGCTTGAGAAAATCAGAAAAATCGTACTGTTTTTCTGGGGATATTTTAAAAAATTCCTCCGAATAGGCAATATTATCAGCATATGAATCCTCCCCCGCCCCCCATCAATACATTCGCCTTCACTACCGCTACTTTGATCATGACTGCAACCCGGTCTAAGAATTTTATATAATTGCCAAACTTCTTCTAATTCTTTTAATTGCTCCGCTAAAAATTCTCTTCGTGGATTATTAATGTTGTTTTTCGGGCTGAAAGAGATAGATCGTTTTTTAACTAACCTACTTAATTCTTTATAAGTGAGTGCTGTTATGTTGCAGCCTGCATAATTCATATATACATTTTTGAAGATTATCGATAACGTTTTCGTTATCTGTCTTATTTGAATTATTATTTTCCGTGTCCTCCATTTTTTTAGCTGTTTCTGTACTATCGCATTCTTCAGAACTACTTTGTCAACTTTGTTTGAAAATTTTGTATACTGTCCAAGCAGAATTTAAATGTTTTAACTTATTTTCTAAAAAAATTATCCTTATTTTTATCGGGATGGTAAGACAAGATAGTTTTCTTTACTATTATCTTTAATTCCGCAAAATTTAACTCAGCAATATTTAACTTTAAGAGATTACCTAATTCAGTGTTCTTCATAATCTTTTGCAGAAATATCCCGTGAATCCATGACGCAGGCAAGCAGGCAGGAGCAAATTAACAGAAATTTTGTTTCATTAGTTAATGAAAATCCACTTATATATATACAAAGTGCTAAAAGAAAAAAAAGCGCACGCCAAACCACCGCGATGTTTCCTCCGTATTCTTTTAAATTTATAGAAGTAACAGGCACTTTAGGTACTTGTTACTTACTCACACACTAAGTAGAGAATAGGAGAGGTGAAGGTCACAGTTTCCCCGCGCGAACCGAGAGGGGAAAATGACGTCACCAGGCGACCGGTGAGAGGGTGGTGGAAGGGACTGCGGTGATCCGGGAACTTCTATAATGGTAGACCCTGAAGAAAATAGAGGTCTTTGGGATAACTCGTTCCTTCGAACTGAGCATAGTTCAGCAATTTTGAAACGATTAAGGTCAAATGAAATTTCTGTAACTAGAGCAAAATGAAATAAAAGATGAAATAAAAGTTTCTTCAAACCCCACAGAAAAAGATTCCTAATAAATAGAAAAATTAAACATGTGAATAACTTTATTTGATCCCTTAATCTAGGATATTACCTAATATTTGTTCATAAGATATTTATTTTAATTAAATGTTTTTATTAATCCTTCATATACAAAGTAAGAAATATGTGGGTTTATTTAAATCAAAAGAGCTCAAAAATACAAAAACTTCTAAGCAACTCAACTTCAAGAACTCAAACT
>BPLQ01005396.1:0-167934 GCA_021605075.1 Caerostris darwini
ACTCAATACTAATGTATCAGCAAATATTAGCGTCTTGTATCAATAGCATTCCATACTTTGAAAATTTAAATTGCATGGTTGAGGTTTTGCAATTTTCTCCCATCCCGAAAATATGTGGTTGTTATTCCTAAAAGACCAAATCGAATGGCAACCCCAACCTTTCCACCCACCATAGCATAAGAGAGCAATGCACAAAGTTCTTGATCTGAGAAAGGGTGTTAATGTGGTGCTAGTTAATGGGCAAACTAATGATTTTATTCGTACTGGTAGTGTATGCAGCAATCACCTGCTTTGAAGAACTTTTTTTAAAAAGAAAATATTTTAAGCTAAGAAATAACTTGAAGCACTTGATACAAACATAAATTAATGTTTTCCAAAAATATATATACATATATATATATATATATATATATATTGTTCTTTTCAAATGTGTGCAAATAATACATATTTATTAATCTCAGTTTTTAAAAGATTATCCAATTAAGTCAGAATAACTTTGTGACAAAATATGTCTCTGCACTAACATTCATAAAAATAAAACTGATTTCATCTAAATTATATATATTTTTATTTATTAAAATCTGAATTTTTCCATCAAAATATTATCTCCGCTTTGTGGCAATTGACTCTTCCTAAACGAAAGCTCTTTACAGAAAAGAGAGCTTTAAGGTTGATCCGAATTGATGCCTTAATTCCCACGTCTCTGAAATGAAAGAAGCGTTAAAGATTAAGTGACAATGAAGCCCGTTTATTTTTAGGCATAAGAAATTAACGAGGATGAAAGACGCATAAAAGATTCTTCAGATTTCCCCTGGAGAATATTTAGTGTGCAAAGCAGCAAAAACATGGATCTACTAATTGAACTTAAAAGAGTTAGATGCCTGTTTTAAGTAAATTTTTAGCTCTGAAACAAAAAAAAATCGGTTAATGAGAGTTTTATATTATTTATTTATTGACGTTTACCTTGTGTGATTATAAGCAAGCAAACTTGTTTTAAGGTTGTGACATTTCAGCATTTAAAATTTAAATCTTTAGGATTAAGAGGAGGAATGAAAATGCTCTCACAATTCTTTATTTTACAGCTATATTTTTAAATATGTACATAATTAATTGATTACTTAAAATAAAATAATTTTTAGTGTTTAGAATCTTTTTAAAAATTTGAAGAAATAATGGCAAAAATGGAATAAAAGGAAAAATTGAATACGAAAATCAGTTGAGTCTTACTATTACTTTGTTTAGGTTTTTTTTTTTTCTCTAACAACCCACCCCGCAAAAATGTAATGTGGCGAAAACTGCCATTTCCGCCGTTGAAGAATAACATATATGACCAACCATTACTATAATTTGACCAATCATTCATGTCAATTGTATGATTCAGACAATAAAATAGGAATCAGACAAATTCATTTTAAAAATAAATAGATAAAAAGCTAAGCCTAATTCATCCATGCTTTTTATATAGTTAGTACTTAAACCATGGAACTAAATCAAATAACTAAATTTAGTTCACATAACGAAAAATTTGTAAATACTTTTAGTAAAGAAGTGTTTGTACAATATCTTTAACGTTAAAATATTCATTTTAGAAGAAGACTCTTTAAATAAAAGGGCTTAATTTAAAAACAATACATAAAAAAAACCAAGCACACAATGTAAAAGAAGCTAACATTCAAATGCAAGAATGGCCAATGTTTTTTTATACAAAAAAATCATAATAATTCCAAAACTTTAATAAAAAATGGAAAGCGCAAAGAGAGCGAAAACTGTAAAATAATACTAAAATTTAGTGTCTTTTAATTTTAAAAAAGCAGCGCAACTTCTTTAAAATCAAATTTGTCCCGCGTCATATTCCTGCCTTCCCACTCGGAATTGAGTTTCACAGATGAAAATTCAATTATGCGAGTGATGTTGGATTCTGAAAATCCAGGAACGACGTGAAAGAAAATATGTTATGCTATTTTTTTTCCACTTCTTCTTCTGGAAGTCGGCAAACAAATGGCAAAACCAAATTCTTTTCAATCAGAAGTAGAGGAAACAAAGCAAAAAATGGTTCGTAAATTTTCGGAGTTCACAAGAACACAAAAAAAAGTGAGCACGAAAAGTTGAAAAGGGAAAATTCGCAAGGAATTGGAAAAAAACGACAAACTTGATGAAAGACTTCTTAGTGATGCCACTTCCCATTTCATTGAAATGAAACTCTGAAGAGAATGCAGAATTCTTTTTCTCCACTAAAAAGGTGAAGAATATTTCAAGAAAATGATTTGATTATTCTTCGTTGATTTGGCATCCAAAATAACAAAACAAGATTCGGGAATCTCAAAAAATGTCAATCCGTTTTTATGAGCTGGAAATGCTGGTCCTTTTTGAGTTTTACAAAGCTGCCACCCATCATTTGTGGATTGCGCAGAGGTGATGCATAGATTTAATCATGGCATATATATATAAATATTATTGTTGTTGGATATTTATAGAAACAAATTCATCAATATCTAAATCAGCATTCTATAAATCTTTCTTCAATTGTAAAAATTTGCATAAAAATTCCTGCAAGATGATGTGTTATATTTTATATATTTTTGTTCAATTAATTTAAGATTACTATTTAAAAAAATCTAAGAATTTTCTCAAAACTATGTATTATCCAACATATTAATGCAGTATTTTGCATATTTAAGAGAAATATTAAAATTTCTACTTGATATTCGAAGTTTCATTGAGCATGTAAACTTTCTATTTGTATGAATGGTATTAATATTATGCAGTTGTACTATTTGTATGAAGGATTTAATTAATTACTAGTAATTCAAATAAATGGGGGTTTGATAACCGAGTGACTGGTGTTCTGGCACTCGGTGAAACAGGTCTGGGGATCGAGTCCTGGAGGTGACATGGATACTTGTAACGTTTTGGAATCCACATTAAACCGTAGGCTCCGTTAAATATGACTATACGGCACAGGACTAACAGCCCCACCTTTTTAAGGAATCATTTACGATATCGAACTTTACCAGTAGGCCTTAGCCCGCCATCGGGAGTTCCGCTAATGGAGAAGAATTTAAATAAAGATTTTTTCTACAAAAAAAGTTCTTAAAATATTTTTGACATTTTTCTTCCTTTATAAAGTATTATGAAATCATGAATATATTTTCCTTAATAAATTTATCTCATTTTACAGCTGCGAGATACATTTTAAAGAAATTAAAATTGAGTTTATGATATAGTTATGAGTAAAAAAATTAACTACATTACATCATTTAATTAGAGCAGTAACTCATCAAACATATTTTGATATGCAATAACCACATGATTTGTGTTAATTACATTTCAAATATTACTAATATATCTGCAAACTATATTATAATCATAAATTCCAATGCTTATGCATACTAAGGAGATAACACTGTGAAATTAATACTATATATTATTAAATTACAAGTGCTTTTTTTTATTTGAAGTATTTCAAGTAAATTTATTTGCAATTTTCCTAAAATATTTTACATAATCCAAAAACTTAAACACTTATAATATACACTCAAGATCTAAAACATTATGACCACCTGTCAATAACGAGTTGGCCCACCTTTGGCGCGCAACACAGCTTCAACCCGCCTTGGCATGGATTAATACCACCACTTAATACCAGTTAAATACCACTTTCACCTGATCACGTGCCTTCCACGTCATCCAGGCGAGTTCATTGCAAAATGTAGGGATGGTCATAATGTTTTGGCGATGAGTGTATATTATAGAGTAATAAAAATTGAAACCACACGTAGTTTGTTCAAAAATTAAGAAATTTCAAAACTTTCTTATATTAATAAAAAAAATGCGTGTGTGGCGCTACTCAAAAAGAAAGATTAAGTGGAAAGGAGGACTGATAAAAATTTATTCACTCAAAAACTAAATGAAGAATTAACAAAAAAATAATTGTCTTACAGATTAATTATTATAAACTTCAAAATTATTAATAATTAGTCACTGAATTGTAAAAAAATTACTGCTTTAAATCTCATGTATGCTAGAGAGGGGAAAATCCAAGCGACGCCTGAAAAACCTTTTTATTTCGAGCTTAGGCGGAACTCAAATTCATGTTCAATCGCATTTGTGAACTAGGGGGAGTGAAAAATCGTTCTGCTCAGAGTCGGTTTTCTGTCATGCTTCAAAGGATTTACGATTAAACAAGTGAAGGACAATTGGGTCAACGCTGTGTAACAAAATTATGCCTGTTTTTCTAATTCCAGCGGCAACTAGCGGGGAAGGACATCATTAATGAAGGGCGGATTAGGTTTTAAAAATATTGTTTTGAGCTTATTATTTAAAAGTATTTACAGTTTTAATTTTTTTAATATCTGTTAAAGCTGCTTAACCATTTTCTGATTAGACATCAGGCTTAACACAAATTCTTAAGTTAAATTTATAACTATCCCTGATAAAAGAAATTGGTTTATTTTTTTAGAGAGAAATTAAATATTTATAATTTTTTATTATTATAATTGATCCATTGCAATTATTAGGAAAATGTAACTTTTAGGTTAAAAAAAATTCTACCAATTTTTATACAAATATAAATTAATCACAAATTTATTATGAAAATAAATAACATATGTTACCCAACTAACTTGCAAGGGGTTAATGGTTTCAATCCGCTTCTGGTGTCCGTTATCGTCATTGATTTCATAAAGGGAGAGACTCAATAGAGATTATGGCATCATAGGTAAAGCGTCTAGTGTTATTAATCAGACTGCCTGGTAAACGGTTTTCGTTTTTCTCGTATATAATACGTAAATGTGGCATAGTTGTCCCTGAAAGTCCACTTGGAAATTAATACCTGCTCCTCATTTCCCATCGGAGAGTTATTTATATCATAGGTGGCACACAAAACCCATTGACATTCAACAAAAGTATATTTTGAAATGTCTGATTATTTTATTAAAATAATTAAATTTTTCTAATTGTTTATCATTACTATTGAATTTATTGCAACTAGTGAAAATGACGGTAATGTGGTAATTTTATTTTTCAGCTTTCGTACTATTTTTATTTTACAGTTATAAATTAAATTTAACTAAAAATGAAATTCACTATGATAATAAAGTGTATACAGTGATACCATAGAATATTCCTTTACTAAGATTGAAATACAAGTAAAATCCATGAGAACCAATCTCATACGATACATAAGTGCTGAATTTTGAAAAATAATTAATATCCAATTTGTAATCTAATCGAAATAAAGACAACCTATGTTTATTGGGATTAAATGAACACCGATCATAACTGCGTGCTAAAAATAATAAATCATTTTAATTAAGCACTACACGTTGAATATAAGTCAAGAATTAAACGAATAACACAAAAAGAAATCCCACAAATGTTGAATAAATACAAATAAAATAATTTATTTATATAATTAATTAATTTTTAACAATTTTTTTTATTTATTGTTCAGCTAATATGTTATTTTATTTCCAGTTCAGACCAATTGGAATATTCTTTTTTTGGGTGGGATCCTATATTTTAAATGAATACGTGTGGAAATCTTATGTACATAATACATGGATAAATCAACTTAGAATCTTCTTAGAATCTACAAAATCAACAAAATTAATTAGGAGAAATCATCCAAGGGGAATGATTTGTTTTATCCTTGGGGGTATACGAGTAATCTAATTAGGAATTTAATGAGACACTTCAAACCGCAAAACTCGACTTGTCTTGAGTATTGATTTATGCAGCTTTATTATTTTTATACTTCTCTGAGCAATTTGAAAATTTGCTTTGCTTTCGTATTTCTTTTAATCGTATCTTTTGTTATTTATATTTTTAGTTTCTTTCATATAAACACATATTTTTATTTATTCATTTATTTTAGATAATAGGAGATAAGGAAGTTTATTTGTTACAGAAATGTGTGATGATATAGTTTAAAGAATACATGAAAAATTTATATCTTTATATGATTTTTAAGTAGCATTCATTAGCTTGATATTTTTAAAAAATTGTCTTTTTAATTTTAAAGTTTTAGATAGAAGAAATGCAATTTTTTTCATAAATAAAATTATAAAAGAGTTACTTAAAAATTCACCGCTTTTCATTGTTTCTTTACAATTTTAAAATTTTTAAGAATTATTTTCAGTTTTTTCTAAATAAAATTGTAAAAGACGTTTTTAAAAATTCATCGCTTTTTCTATGTTTGTTTAATTTTAATTTTTTATGAATTATTTACAACATCTAACACATCTTGAAATCATCACATCATCTTTGATACATAAAGCATGTGTAAAACAATTTCAATGAATGTTAAGTTGTAGCATTTTAAATAGAATTTGTGGAAAAATACGTTTTTTTTTAGAATTTAATTTAAAAATAGTTTGAAGTGGTAAATACATATTATTCATTCAATATATATTACTCTAAACGAGTTACTATGTTGAAATATGTTCAGCATGTAGTATTTCCCATATTATCTTAAATTCTTTACTATATTTATTATATATAACTTATATTATTTAATATACATTTTAACAAAATGTGATAGTTATTACTGAAAATTTCTCGTGAAAATTATTCAGAAAATAAATATTTGACTTTTCACATAACTATATTTTTTTCTTATCGTAACATCATATGTATATCATTTATAATACTGAATAATATTTATGATTTAATCTGTATATTTTATTTCATTATTTTCTATAATTTCATATTTATTTAAAATTGTGATGATATGTTATATAAAGACTTTCTTCAATATCTCCCCTTAAATTTTTCATAACACAGCTTATGGCTTTTTGGCATAATACAATTACTATTTACTTAAATAATTTATTTATTTTTTTCAATTCAGTATTAGTATTAATTTAGTATAAGAATAATTATTTTTATTTAAACTGCTTTACTACTTTTTAAATACATAAAATGTCATACTCTATATCATATCTATAGCTAAGTGCCATATTCTATCGAATTCAAGAGCTGACTGCTTCGTGCACTGAAAATAAAAAAATATTTCTGTATTTACTTGAAAGCCTTTGCCATATGATCTTTCATTTGTAAGTGAAATCTTAGGGAATTCGATTTCGAAAAAATAACCTTTTTAGAGAAGTAAAAACATAATTAAAAGGCGAAGTTTTTTATAAAGATATCAAAGAAATCAATCACCAAAATTCAACGATTTATTCATTTGCAGAAAGTGAACCGTTGGAATTGAATACTTACTTTCGTATCATATATCAAAGAAAAAAAAGTAAATTTAATTCATAATAAATCCACTCAAGTACCAGAAAAAGAAATTTAAATTGGAATAAAATATAACCTAAAGAAATATTTGCAAAAGAGTCAGATCAAAATATTATTTCTTTATTTTCCTGTATTAAAAAAATTACTTTTCCCTATTTTGTTTTCTAAAGGAAAGACGCGTATCGCCATTTTTTTTCCATGAATGCTGTTTGAAATTTTTTTTGAAACGTTGAAAATTTAAGGAAGTTTATCTACTTTTTTAAACCAGGACTTTAAAATATTTGAATTATAAAATGATTTTTGATGAATTGATTTTTTATTATTAAAAAAACGTTAGAATTGAATTAATTTACCATTTTTAGTTTATTTTTGTTTATATGTAGTTTTATTCAACTTTTTTCTAATTATACATATTTATTGAATTCTTACATTATAATATTTTCTAATTTAAACACATTGTATTATAGTTATATAGTTAGGAGGTTTGACTCAATGTTGTTTGGCTACGTAAAATAAATATTTTCTTTGTTTTTTGAAATTTTATTAAAAAAACACACATGTAGAATTAAAGGTTTGATATCTTAAATAACCCATATTATCTAATAAATGTTTAAAAAAATAAAATCATCATTTTAAATAAAGCATCGTTATTATCTTTTCAAGAAAAAGTTATTTCAACTTTAAATTATTAGCATTTTCTAAGGATATAATCGTATTTGTTGAAAGTTAATTAAAAGATAATATGATCGAAACAACAAAAATTTCTATTTTATTTTCTTACAAACAATTTAATTATAAGCACCAGATGATATCAGGTTTTAAATGCAACTTAGTTAAATAAAATAATTAGAAAATTAAAATATTTTTATTTAGTTACTTAACTATTGGAGCCAGCAGAGAGTGGCAGTCATTAATAACAATGGTATCTCTGATCATAAAACACGTGTCGAAATACAAAATAAAACTACAGTTTTTTTTAATTAAAAATAATGAGAATTTCTTTTTTTTTGTCTACTCAGCAGATAAAAAAATACTAAATTAAAAGATTAATTTGTCCTCTACATGTTAAGTTGCACAAAATACTTATTTCTTTATATAGAAAACAAATGAATCAGCAATTTCTTAACGAATAGAATAGAATTTCTGAATGAATAGCGTTGATGGGTCACTAACTCATAGTCCTCATTACTGTATTCGAAAAATGTAATTATATATATATTCAGATTTGAGAAGAAAGAAATTCTAGGAAAGTGTTTCAAAAATATGAATTTTTAATAGAAGGACACTTCAAATACACAAAAAAAAAGACGATTGCAAGCATTAATTTTTTTTTCCATTTTAAATTATCAAATATATACAAAACTTTACCTAATATACATAAAGGAATCAGATGTAGATTAATTTGATTTTAAAAGAACTAGTTTTAATTTATAGTAAATGTTTGTAATGCTTCAAATGAATAATAAATTCTAGCAAAAACGAATAGGACTTTTTATAGATTTTTATATTATTGACATAATTAATTCCAATATATTTATCATCCAAATTATTTTTTATTATATTTTGCTGTATTAAAAGCTTGCTGACAAAAGCAGACTCTTCTTGGAAAATTTTCCTGAAAGAAATGATAAATTACAATTATTATTTAAGATAAAAAACTAATAGGATTTTTTATAGTTAATGACTATGGGGCCGTTTAAAAAAATGTAAAATCTAAAAACATATTAACTACTAAGTGTTATAGTTCTTATGTTTCAATACATAGACATTCACAAACAAATCTCTTGTTTTAAATATATTAATTTCCTTATCATATTCAAAAAATAGAAAGAAAAAAAAAATAATAAAATAAATATAAAATTTCTGAAGAATGGTTAACTAAACTAATTAGAATGTTAATTTTTGGAATAAAATTACTACATTGTTTTTAACTCAACAATGTGCCTTAAGCTTAATGAGATTCATTACTTTCTTTTTTTAATTTTGAAAATCCTGTGTGAATTTTAAATCTAAGTTTTGTAATTCCAACTAATTATGTTTAATTAAGAACACTGAATTTACATTAAGTAAAATAACCAGATTGTGATAAAAAAAATTATACCATTTCAACCTCTCATTCTGATGTTACTCGCTGCTCATTACAAGAGATAAATGTGGCGTGAATTTCTGGTCGCCATTACAATTTTTTTCCAAAAAAAAAAGCCCTGTTTAACGTACTTTTACGCGAAAGATCAGACGATTTTTAAAATAGAAAACGGACATCACACATTAAGCAAAACATGGTTTAATTTAATTCCTTTCTAATTGATGGCTTTAAAAGGAACTATTTGAAGAGACTATCGTGGATTGTACAGTGGACAAAAAAAATAAGTATCTAAAAGTCGAGATCGAAAGTAAAAAAGACTGAAAGTCCTGCGATTTAAAGAGTTGATGAGAGTGTCAAGAATGAAAAAAAAACTTCTCTCAAAGGTACCATCAACATCAGTGATGCGTCTAATAGCAGATGGTTTGAAGGATTCGCTCTTTCCATCCACTTAGAGATACTTTTATTGCTATTCCAATTTCTACTTTAAATATTTTAGGGATAAAGAGAATTACAAAATGCTTCTCTAAATACAGGAAAAAAAATCAGTCACAATGTGATTCAATCTCTGTAATACTCTCTATGTACACTTTGAAATTTCTCTATGTAATTTTATAAAAAAATAATAATTTCCTGCTGTAAAAAGACCTTCGGGAGTTCGCATTATTCTTTAAAAAAGTACACATTTAAATTAATTAATTGATTAATTATAATTCAATATGGCTTATACTTCTAAGCATAAAATTTCAACTGAGGAGCATTCAATGAAAGTTTTATGCTCTAGAGCTGGTGAAATTTATTGGACTTTCTGAGTTTAAATATTCGTTTAATTTAATTATTCTTTCATAAAATATAAATCCTTATTTAAAAATCTATAATTAAAAAGGAGGGATTTTATTGAATTTATATTTATAATTAATTATAATTACTTAAGTTAATGAAAATCTTTATCAATGTACTGTCTTCTCGATATTCGTCAAAAATTTATGGTTGTTACTACAATATTGAAATTTTTTGTATAGCAAAAATATTCTGTATGTTTACCAATAATAAAGTTCTTCATTCAGATTTTGACATATTATTTTAACAAAAAAATATTACTATTGGATGTCAACTGAAAATGTAGAAAGAAATATTTTAGAAATTTTTTTCGAATAATAATCGGTAATATAACTTCTAATTCGTGATATGTTATCACACTCATTTCTTAAAATTTTTATTCATATTTGATGTACATTAAATTTGATTATAAAGTAATAAAATTTCATGAATAAACTACAAAAAAAGTTTGTAAATTTTCCCTCGTATTATCTTTAAGCAAATAAATATATGTAATATATTACTACATAAATAATATTTTGAATACTTTTTTTTAATTTAATTTTTCTTTATTTAAAGAAAGCTTTATATTTCTGAAACTCTTAAGGTCAGTAAGAAAAGGTAAGAATACAGTAAATATCTTTAGTAGAATTTGCATCATTTCCAAATTGTAATATTTCCAGTAAAACAAAAATAATTAATTTTCAAAGAATGAATAGAAGAGTTTTACGAAATTAGTAATAATTCAAAATTATATTATTATTTCATTACTGACATAAATTTATCACATACATATATTATATTATTACTGACATAAATCTGTAATCCTCCTACTTAATATAACCGTAAACCTTTGTTATTTTACTATAATATTAGCAAATATACTACATTACATAAATATATAAGGAATTTAGGAGAATCAAAGAAAATTGATACAACTATGAATTTATTTATAGTAAAATAAATAGCACATTAGTTATAAAAATTTATTAAATGAATACACTATATATTAAATGAAAAACACTTCACAAAAAGATTAAAAATTGCAAAATAGTATGAATTACCAAGACTCAATAATCCAAACACAATCAATATTATTTATCAATATCGAAGCAAAAAAAAAAAAAAAAAACCGTTCTTTTTCATAGATAATATTTTTATTTCAAATACTAATGGTGAATAAATGTATGTCGTTTTCATTCTTATGTATTTACATATTTCTATAAAAAAATAAGGTATTCTTCCAAAAAATAATTAAGTATCTATCTATGCTTTTGAAGAATACATATTCCGAAGAGAGTATCGAAAAAAAATGCATCAAAAACTTTATAAAAATACTTCAATAAAAAAAATAGTTTAACTTTTTATTTAACACTCCAGTCAATACATCTAAGTTGAAATTAAAATATGCAGACATAGAACTTTTTTATTTTTGTTCTAAAAGAAAAATCGAAAATAAAGGTGTCCTTACTATTCACGAGATATTCCATGCAGAATCTTAAGTAATTTTTTTTTTCTTCCATTAAGCTCTTCTCTTCATACTTTTTTGAGCAGGAGAAAAAAAAATTTCCATTAATGAAAAAAACGAGAGTACTCTAATAGACGTAAAAATAAATAAATAATAGAAAAAAAAATATCCTTTTCTACTATCGTCATTCTAAGTGAATGACTGCGTTAAGTAATTAGAAACCCAGGCATCTTGAAAGGTGCATAATACGAGTGAATTTTTTTCATGAACCTTTTCACCTTTTTACGGTATTCTTTTTTTCCATCTTTTTTTCCAAAGATAAATTCACCATCACGAGGGCCAGTCGGTCAATGTTGAGGGAAAAGATTTAAAACCGCGTGAAATTGACTTTTGAAAGGTATTTATATGTATTTTTTTTATGGAAGATAGACGTTTTAAGTTAAGTTTTCTAATTAAGTTTTCAATTTGGTTGTTCGAGGTAAATTTTTTTAGATAATACCAGCAATTAATTTTGAATATTATTTTTATAAACCAATATTTTGGAAGGGAATCTAAAGTGTTAAATTTATATTAAATAAGATTTTATATCAAATATTTTTTTATCTTATTGTTGTATATCGGCAGTTTTTTTTTTCTCATGAAATGAAATTTTTCATTGGATACTAAAATCTACGTCATGAAACACAATGCAATCAAAAGCTTAGGTATATTTTAGATCATAGATCCGATTGGCTGGAGTTCTAAATGTTGATTTTTTTTGTATCAGTTGAAAACCTAGCTTTATATATATTATGAAAACGGTCCCCTACTGCCGTAAGACGTCATCTTCCGGGAGCTCTTTTAGAGGTAACTGATCCTCATTTATTATTCGTGTGGGAGAAAACCCAGAATACTTCCACCAGGCGGCATGAATTTGTGTAAGCCAATTTATACGATCCGGATCACTAGACAGGTTCATCATCTCTAGAAGTAGTGAATGAATAGATAACAAAAGCAGATTTAATTCTGCATTGGTTGTACTGGGCAAAAATTTGAGCAAATATATATATCGAAGTATATTTTTAAATATATATATATATATATATAGTTAATATTTAAAACTTCTTGAAATGCTATAAAAAAAATTACAAAAGAAGAAATAGTATTTCGGATGTTTTACAGTACGAGTAATGCACTTAACTAAACTACCATCTACTAGTTTTTTCGATTCAATGCATGAGTTTCCTGCTTGAGTTACACATTAACCCAACTATGGTGTTTAATGTGCTTGATTGTTACGGGTTTTTATTTTTTTTTTTTTTTTTTTTTTTTCATTTTATTTATTTATTTTTTTTGTGGAAAAAATGACTTTCAAGTCATTAAACAATCGTGGCACTGTTAGTGGAAAGCCCATCCACCACGGCAAGATAATACCAAACTGGATGGAAAATATCGGTGCAACTTTTTTGGAACTTTTTTTGATGCCACGCCGTTTCACCCTTCTTCAAGTATCTTCAGTTCACATTTGAACTCATTATAACTAGTGGTTCTTTTTTTACAGCAGTTTGAAATTGGAACTATAATTCTAATCATCCTATATATAGTAACGAAGTTGTCAAAATCTCGAGAAAAATTGACATATATTCAAAACATTTTAACGAAAATCATTTATAATTTGTGCTATGGCCCAAAACTAAGAAGTTAAAATCAATGAGTAAACAGATTTTCAATTATCAGCAAATGAATTTTTCAATTATCATTCAAAATAAACATTATAAATTATGTACTAAAAAAAAAGGAGTAATAAAAAATAAATAAATAAAAATTTCCATTAGAATATGACTGAAGTCATTTTATTTCAAATACCTCTGAATAACAATTGTTTCTACTATAACACATCATTAGCAGAAATAATATTTTTTGCATCATTTTCAACATATTTTCACAATTAAAAATGCCGCAATAATTTTCATGTCTCTTTCATTTTATTTTATAACATCAATACTTAAATAGCATTTTGTTTTACTCAAAGTTAAAGTATTCAGATTATTAGTTTACCATAAATTAATATAAATTGAAATTATATAAAGGTGTATTACAATGTAAAGCTAATTAGTAAACAACAAATTTCTTTTTTCAAACATAATCCCAGACTAAAAAATTCGATGCAATTCGTTACCTTTATTTGAACTCTTTTGTTCGGACGATCATGATAGATAAAATAAATATTTTCAAAGTTAATCCTTTTTATGAAATATTTAATTTAATTATTTATTAATCAATAATTCATAATAGCAATCAGATAAACAAAAAAGATCTTTTTCATTACATGTTTTTAAATTTATATCGACAATTTCTGACTAATCAGACTGTATTTATTAATAATTTTAAAATTAAAAATAATTAAAGAGCATGCTCATCAAAATATTTTGCCGATTGGGTTTAGAATATTAGGATTGGGTTCAGTTTTTTTACTTTTTGTTAATTTTCTCATTTAAATATAATTCATATATTTATGGTATACATGTATTGCATTATTATTGGCATAATCTGTAATCCTCATAGTTAATATAATTGTAAACCTTTGTTATTTCACTATAATATTAACAAATATTCTACATTATATAAATATATAAGCAATTTAGGAGAATCCCAGAAAATTTATATGAATATGAACTTAATTATAGTTAAATAAATAGCACATTAGTTATAAACATTTGATACTCATGTTTGTGAAAATTGCAACACCATGAAGGACTTATGTGAGTGAGCTGAAATTTTCAGGAAATGCAAATTAGCGCATGATATGCAAATGATTAGAATTTCAAATCCGTAGCGCATGCGTATGCTGAGCAGCGCCCTCTGAACGGCGGATGGATCCGAAATAAATAGACGGCTGTAGCGAGGCGTGTATGGTTATCGGTGGTTATCTGCTAGTGGTAAACGTTAGCTTAATCGTTACTTATGCCTCATCGACGAGATTTGAACAACTTACAGAGTTTGATCGGGGGAGAATCATCGGCTTTCGTGAAGCTGGATTGTCTTATCGTGCAGTAGCTGCTCGTGTGCAGCGTAACAGCAGCACAGTGATGCGTCTTTGGAAGCAGTGGACGGACGAGTGTCGGACAACTCGGAAATCCGGGAGTGGACCCCGAAATGTGACGTCACCTCGCGATAATAGACACCTGGTCCGCATGGCGACGGACCGTACAGCTTCCTCTAGACAATTGACAGCACAGTGATCAATAGCTACAGGTGTTTCATTGTGTGTTTCATCAATTCGTAGACGTCTGCTGCAGCGTGGACTGCGCGCAAGGACTCCTTTATACAGGATCCCTCTCACGCTACACCATCGCCGCCTGCGGCTACAATGGGCCGCTCAGCATAGAGACTGGTGGGCTGATTGGCAGCATGTCGTGTTTTCTGACGAATCCCGCTTCAATTTGTGGTACCATGACGGCCGCATTCGTGTCAGACGCTATGCCGGTGAACGCCACCTTCCGGAGTGCATTATCGAACGCCACAGTGGACGAACACCCGGAGTTCTGGTCTGGGGGGCCATAGCATATCATGGACGATCTCAATTGCTAAGAATTGTGGGCAATCTGAACAACAACCGGTACATCAGTGAAGTTCTACAACCCCAAGATGTTCCCTTCCTTCAAAGCTTGACAGGCGCTGTATTTCAACAGGACAATGCCCGCCCTCATATCGCTAGGACTGCTCAATCCTTTGCAACGCGGCAGGTACAGCTTCTTCCTTGGACTGAGTATTCCCCGGATATGTCGCCAATTGAACATGTGTGGGATTTCGTTGGTCGACGTCTCGCTCGTGATCCTCGTCCTGTTGCTTCTGCAGACGAACTTTGGGTGCGCATACAAACAATATGGAATGCTCTTCCTCAGGCAGACATTAAAAATTTGTTTGACTCCATGCCACGTCGTGTAGCAGCACTTATTGCGGCGCGTGGTGGCTGCACAAAATACTGATTCCGATCTCTTGCTATTGTTTGTTTGCTTTGAACATTTAATCATTTGTTTGCACCACTACCACTCAACTGTGTATTAAATTTCATTCAATTATGACGATTCCTTCATAGTGTTGCAATTTTCACAAACATGAGTTTATTAAAATATTAAATAAACCCTTCACAAAAAGTTAAAAAATTGCAAAATAATATAAAAATACCAACAGTTAAATAATCCAAACATAATCAATATTGTTTATTGACAACGAAACAAAAAAAAATGAAAATCTTAAATTCTTTTTCATAAGTAATATTTTTATTTAAAATACTAACGGTGAAAAAATTTATGAAGTTTTTCTGCTCATTTATTTAAATATTTTTATTGATAAATAAGTCATTCCTCCAAAAAAATATTTCAAATTTGTATATGCTATTGTAGTATACCTATTTCTAAGAAGGCAGTGAAAAAAAATGCGTCAAAAGCATTATAAAAATATTTCAATAAAAAATAGTTTAAATTTTTATTTAGCACTCCAGTCAGTACATCTACTTTTGAAATTAAAATATGTAGACATAGCACTTCTTTATTTTTGTTTTAAAAGAAAAAGCGAAAATAAAGGTGTCCTCACTATTCACGAGGTATTAAATGCAGAATCTTAAGAATGCATTTTTTCATACTTTTTTGAGCAGGTGAAAAAAAGTTTTTCCATTAATGAAAAAAACGAGAGTACTCTAATAGACGTAAAAATAAATAAATAATAGAAAAAAATATCCTTTAATACCATCATCATTCTAAGTGAATGACTGCGTTAAGTAATTAGAAACCCAGGCATCTTGAAAGGTACATAATACGAGTGAATTTTTTTCATAAGCCTTGTCACCTTTTTACGGTATTATTTTTTCCCCCTTGTTAATTAAAGAGAATTATTCGGAGGAGGTTTCTGCGGATGGGAAAGATAAATTTACCATCACAATTGCCAGTCAGTCAATGTTGAAGGGAAAGATTTAAAACCGCTTGAAATTGACTTTTGAAAGGTATATATATATATATATATATATATTATGGAACATAGGCATTTTAAGTTTCCAATTAAGTTTTCTTTTGGTTTTTCGATGCATTTTTTTAGATGATAGCAGCCGATTAAGTTTAAATACTATTTTTTAAATCAATATTTTGAAGGAAATATAAAGTGTTGAATTTATATTAAATGTTTTATATCAAGCATTTTTTTAAACTTATTGCTGCACATCGGGTTTTTTTTCCTGCATGAAATGAAATTTTTCAGATAGTAAAATCTAACATCGTAAGACACTATCCAGTCAAACACCTGAGTTTATCTTAGATGATATATCCGATTATCTGACGTTCTACGTGTTGAAACTTTTGTATCAGATGGAAGCTTATTTTTATGCATATTACGAAGAGCATACCGACAGATGACAATGGAAGAACGTCACCTTCCGGGTAACATAACTAATCCAGATTTTCGAATCGTACGGGAGAAAACCCAGAATACTTCCACCAGACTTCTTGACTGTAAGGTACTTATATACATAATCCAGAACACTGACCAAAACCATCTTTGGAAGCAGTGAACAAATAGACACATTTCATATCTGAATTGCGTTTACTAACCCGCGATTTGAGCAAATATTTATATTAAACGCTATTTAAAAAACGTCTATTTGCACCCGGTCCGTAGCAAATATTTAACAATCACATAGAGTGATACACAAAACCACTTTGTTTATAGGCGGAAAATCCGGCTTGTTCAGTCACTTTCAGAAAAAGAAAAACAACACTTCTTGTCGACTCGCCGCAGATTTTCCCTTTCTTATTCCAAAATATCTCCTTTAAGAAAATCCGTCAAGTGAGGGGCGGGGGGGGTTGGTCAGATTCCCTCACTTCTGTTTGGAGTGGACATTTCCTCAGTTCATGGTCAATGATGACGCAGCAACTCATGACATAGTATCCGTAGTTCTTTCGACACGTGAAGGTTGAACTGACAATCGCTAATTTCATGTTGTCTACTTATCCATGACACTGATTATTTGTTGTCAGATTTCAGTGACATGTTGTTCTCATTAGAACAAAACACTAATTGCATGTAATATAAATATCCACGATACTGCTTATCTGCGGTCAGATTTGAGTGGCAGGTTGTTATTTTGCACTTGTTAAATAATACACCTTCTTTTCTCTAGGAACGGAAATGCTATATCTCTTCTTTTGGGAAAAATTCTACAATATTTTATGATTTAAGCCAATCACATGAATAGAGAGTATATTAAGTTTTGAACTATGTATTTATTCCTTTGAAAACGAGCAAAAATATATTTGAGCAAACGATGCAGATGTTTTCATAAAAGCAAATAACATTTATACGAATAATATTTTTTTTATGGAATTAGAATCGGTTTAATTTTAATTTTTTTAGTGTATGGAGCAATAGAAAAATTGCGTTACAAGAACGATAAATATAGATTTAGTCAAAGAAAACGAACTCTAAATTTTAATAATTTAACAAGTTTAAGTCCTTTTTAAACAAATATATTTACTAAGAAAATCTATTTTTATAAGTAAATATATTTATTATTCTCTGATTTACATGATGACAAGAAAATTCAGCTTGTATTAATTCAATTTTCATTGCTGAATTTTATTTCATCAAATATTCTTTTAATATTTTTAAACTAAATAATTTCGCAAATACACACATACACACACACACACATATTTATATATATATATAAAGCAAAAAATTTCTCAAATTTTTGTAACATTTTCAATAATACAATTTTCTTTAAATCTTTAATGGTTTTCTGCTTTTACGAGTTAGTTGTTATTGATTTTCTATAAATTAATTTTTTTTGTATTTATTTTATAATTTGCATTATTCAAATTCTGAAATCTCCACAGAAAACAAATTATTTTATCAAATAACGGAAACGTTAAACCGTTAAATATATGCACGAGTATATTTGAGTAAAATATACAATTGGAAAAAAAATTATTTATTTCTAATATGATTTAATTTCCACAAGTAATAAATTTTTTTTTTTTGTAGAAATCTTTTCACAAAATTTTTTTTATTCCTTTTAATATGAAATTGTGTACATAACTGTTTAGTCCTTTTTCCTCAAATAAAAATTTAAGAAAATGCATTAAATAACAAAAACAGAAATAATGCAATAGAACAAAATATATATTAAACTAATAGAATATTAAAAACTGCTTTGGTAAATAATATAGAGTTTACATTTATAAAAACAAGATAGATAGATTAAACAAAATAAGATAGTTTTAATATTTAGTTAACTTAAAAAGGTAAAAGTTTTCATTCTATAGATTGATATTTCAAAAAGAATATTTTCTATTTCAAATTTTACACAATTTCACATCGTTCCTGGTATGTACATTCTTACATATATAGATATTTACATATTCCATGATTTGTACATTCAAATCATCACTCCAAAATACAATAATTCAAGAATAAAAATATACTTCTTAAAATAATTGGAATATTGAGAATTAATTTTAAACCGATGTTGATATGAGTTTTTAGGATAAATAATCCATGGACGTATAAAAGGAAAAAAAATCATTTTATTAAGTTTATTTTTATACATGACAATAAAAATCTAATTTTCTAATTGCTAACTTCTTTTTACTTTTGAACTTAGAAAAAAGAATGAATTAAAAAAATAATTTTTTTTTTTTTTTTGCAGAAATCGATATGCAATGCAGAATTAGCTACATGTCTGTATTCCATGCGCGAATGATTCAGTTAACATTCAAAAATAACTAAATGAAATTGAAAACGATGTAAAGTATGTGATGCATCTACATCTCATATAATATTTATTTTTTTTTAATTCTTAGCTTATCAATTGCTTATCAGTTGATAAATCGATTTAGAATTTATTTTTTTAAATTATTTCCTTCTGTAAAAGAACCGTAAAAACTTATTAGTTAGGATTTAAAATGTTCTTTAGATTTATCTAAAATGGTTGTTTTTCCATTGTAGTCAAGATTGATGACTTTGGGAAAGTTTAATTTAAATGTCGCTTTCGAATTACTTTAAACGATTCAAATAGATTTTTTTAGTTGTTTATTTCTCATTTTTGTTCTCATTTTGTTTATTTCTCATTTTCTCCTTTTGTTTTAACTATATGTTCAAAAGAAATTTTTAGGTAGCAGAAATCCGCATGGAAAGATCATTAATGTTTCTATCATTCAAATTTTAAATTTTAATCTTTAATTTTTATTAAACAATTGCCTTTCCAATATAGTGTATATGTAAATTACATTCTTGCTTCCTTGCATATTATATATTTATGTGCCACATTTTATACATAAGGTTATTTATTGTTCCAATAGTTAATTTTTCATGAGTGACAAATTTAAAATTATTTTTAAAATGTAATTATTTAAGTATCAGCATAACTCGCCTTCTTAATATTTGCTTTTAAATAATAATTTTTGGCTTTTCTGGTTTTAATGAAATCTAGAAAATATTTTTCGATGAATTACAATAATTAACAAGCAAATTTATGCACATTTGATAATCATAAAATGTCTTTGCCCTAACTGCAGAATAATTTTTATTTTTCTGTTTAAATTTGTACTTGTTGAACTCCATGCATAATAATTAGACTTATGCATTTAATCTTCTTTAAGGACTTACTATTATTTTTACTGGGGATTTTATTCAAAGAATAACTGCTCAAAAAACATGAATGGCATATGGAATAAAAAGTAAATTAATTTAAAATGTTTAAAAAATATTTAAGAAAGTTTTTAGTTTAATAAACAAAAGTTGTGGAAAAATAAGAACAATCAATTACACCTTGCATATTAATTAAAATATTTATAAGATTTTTTTTATTCAAGTTTTTTTATATAGTTCTTCAAAATCAAATTATATTAATTAAAAAGTTTTAATCGATTAGTAAATTATTCAATGTATTTTCCCCTTAAAATTATAAAATTTCTCTATATGTGATAGTATTTTAATACTTCTCACTGAAAGACAGAAAATGAAAAATGCTTGTTTATGAATGTACAATGCTATAAGAAATTGAGTTATTAATAGAATAAGTATAATATGATTTTTTTTCCTGTTGATTTCGAAAACTTGAGCGTAATTCGGATTTTTCAGATATATGTTTATACATTCATACATTCAACTAAAACTTTTAGATTTTGTGATCATATTATTAAATATGTATCAAAGTTGTGATAAAATAATCCCGATTAATGATTTTTTTAAATATTATAAAATGATTAGCTTTGAAAATTATAAAAATAGCAGTATATTGTTATGTAGTAAATTCAAAATACAATATTCAATCAGTTAAATATTCCTTATCTTGAATAGAATAAATATCAGAATCATTTCACTCTTTTTTTTTTTTTTTTTTTTTTTTTTTTTTTTTTTGCTGTTTTAATTAATAAATTATATTCATAATCTCTACAAAAAATCCGGTTTTATCGAAGAAAAAACAACATTTTGTGGTTCAAATGTTGAACACACAACGGACCAAAAAATCAAGATTTATTGAGAGCAAAACACAAGCTGTAACAAGCTTTAAATATCTAGTGTCCGTGTTTCAAGAAACAACATGGTAATTTACAATAGCCAAATTTCACAACCAAAAAAATACTTCTACAGAATTATAATATTATGTTTTTATTTGCATTGTTTTGAAACGTCAGAATTTTGATCTGATGTTGTTCATAACTTGTTCGGATATCTAACAAAATCGTCTGTAGTTTGGGTGCGCTGCTATTTTCCATCCAGATTTTGGAAAAAACACCGCCAGATGCAGAATATGAAGGATTTCCATTCTTCTTTTCCTGTCCTTAAGCCAACGGGAAGTCTGTCGTCCTACGGATTTTACGTGTCAATTCCCAGCTGTGAAATGTGTTTGTATTTATTTCTTTTTTTCACCGACGTCATTCAATTCAAAGATCGCCGTGTGATATCTACCAGTTTGCTCCAACCTGAAAATGAAAATTATAAAGTAGCTCAATTAATTGAAATAAAACCTGACTTGAAGTAAAAAAAAAAAAAAGGACCTTGCTTTTTTTCACAATACGAAATAAATCTGTACATCTTATAATATGAAAAATTATATATATTTTTTTCTTATAAATTGACTGAAAATAACTGAGATTTGGTCAAGCTATAGAGACATTATAGACATATTATATCAATACAGAAATATATGTACAAGCTATAGAGACGTTATATACACATATTATTGAAAACAAAATAAAAGATGTTTAGCAAAAAAAAAAAGTTACGTTGAGCAATATTAGTAGAACATCATAGTAGTGAGCAAAAATGGAAGATTATAAAACTGTAAAAATAAGTCCAACAGATTTCTAATGGTAACGGAAATGTCATCAATCTGTCCTAATCTTCATTCCAGTTTAATTTATTTTTAATGTCTCCCCACCTTGTAATCGAAGTGCTATGACATATATTATAATATGTTGTGACTATCCAAAGCATTAGAATTACCTATTTGTTATAAAAATTGTGTTTTTATTGTCAATTAAATGTCTGGAAGAGGGGATTACATCCTTTTACGACCAATATCTTTCCTGGTGTCACAGCATTATGCAAAACATTAAGCCCTAAAAGCTCATACGGATTTGTATTATTTCAACGAATATAATTATGGATTTATGACGAAGAAGCTTAAGTATTCCGATACGCACTCTATTATTCGCAAGTAGTTTCAGTCGGAATAAATGGTACCAACATTATCCATAGTATTTAACTATCAATGACAGAAAAACTTCTGTTAAAATCATGTAAGATATCATGAATAACTTTCCAATGTACAATTTAAGATGTGTATAGAAAGCTATTTTACTCTCCAAATAAAGCCTATATATCCATTAGGTAAATGGTTTTAACTTCTTTGATGATAAAGATTAAATTATAAATTCAAATTAGCTAATTCGAAAAAAACAGTGCAGATTACTATAATGATAACCTTTCGGAAACTAAATGATGATATTTGATTATTGATTTTGTGAAATGTTTTAAGTATCATTTTTTTCATAATTATGCACGAAATTTATTATCGAAATGGTTTTTAATTATGATTATTATATCTAATGAACTAAAAGTTAAAAATTATTAATACTAAAATAATGAAAAATTTAAATTTAATTCAAATTTTATAATTTAATTTTTAATAAAAATTTTAAAAATTCGTCTTAGTTCACATTGTGAGGGAGTAAGCTTCATTTTTCTGCGTTCTCCTTGGCTTTCAAAATTTGCAAATCTTCGAAAATATAAAACAGAGCCTGTTTTTCTAAGATATTTTTCTTCTAAGAAATCATTATCCAAATGCAAGTCCAAAAAAAAAAACCCGCATGTTATTTATGCCATTATTTTGTAATTACCTCGCAACCACAATTAAACGTGACTTTTAAAACTACAGTTTTTTTCTAAGTTCAAAAATGAAGAAACCTTTTAGAAGCATCTTCTTCTTCTTGTTCATATTTCAACAATGTAGCCATAAAAAGAGTAAACTACTTTAAAAATAACATTGTTTCAAAGGTGCAATTAAGTTAAGGAGATAAAAGCTTTGATAGATTACTCGCACCCCTTTTTTTCGACCATCGCCTCAGTTTATTAAATTAATTTTTTTTATCCGTAACGCATTTAATGGTTTGATAATTGTAGCAGATATTTATATAATTTGTTGGTATATCAATTACGTACCTATTAGGATACATTAAATAAATTATCAAATAATAAATTGCTCAATTTTCAATAAACGTGGATTGATTTAAATATTTTTCCATACATCGAAGGTCTTATTCACTTATGTAAGTTAAGAAGAATCAACGGACTGGAATGAGAAAATAATGTCTTCTATTTAGACTTTCAGGGATTTGATATTTGTATGAGGATTGGTTTGGTTTGATTTGTCGCTCCACGGTCATTTTGTGCATACGAGGGCTAAACAGACCGGGATCTATAGTTTAAAGTGGATTCCGAACCACTAACAAACACCCATGCCACCACCAGGATTTTCATCTTGAAGCCTGTGATACTACAGTTCAAAGAGCTTGACATTTCACTACCAGGCTGAGGAAGAAATTTTAACAATTCCCCAAAAGCCTGACAATTTATATAAAATTTTGTCATAACCACTATCGAATTTCCTTATTTCTGAAAACAATGATTGCAATACACTATATGCATATTCCAATTTAATTACATTCCTTCCTTTCTTCCTCATTGGTGAAACAGTACCATGGTGGACGAAGGCTGTCTGTCTACTGAAATATTTCGAGACAGGAGATGTTATATTTTTACGTGTTAGTTTACGTGTTGTTTTACGTTGTTTTGGGCGTTAGGCTGACAACCCTAACGCCCAACACTCTATAATCATATTAGAGTGAGACATACGGTTTAAAGTGAACTCTGAACCACTATAAACATCCATGGCACCGCCGCGATTCAAACCTGAAAGCAGGCCCTTTAATTACATCATTTGAATATATTTGTAATAGCTTAGGATCTCATCTTTCTGAATACAATTATTGTTAATGTGCATTATAAAATTTAATCCAGTGCAAAGAACCAAACTTTTAAGAATCAAATATTTATCCAAATTGCATTTTTGCATTTGTAGGCATTTTTTAAATTCATACATGTTGCACAACATTTCTTGAACTCTATTGATTCAAAATTCAAATAGATTCATTATTTCCACTTCAGTTGCGTCAACTCAAATTATAAAATTGTTGAATTACACCTTATTAAAACAATCAAATGGATTTTATATAATTTCTATAATAATTTTTAATTTTCTATGATTAAGTAATTATTTATATTTTAAACCATATTAGTTTTGCATTTTTCTTTAAATAACAAAATATTTAATCAATAATAAGTTTCACTTTTTAAAAAGCATAATTAAAAAGTATTTCTAAGTATATTACAAAAATCCTACAAGGTTAGACCTTTTGTTCTAATATGAGTCAACTTCTGTTTTTAGATATGTACAATTTAGACAACAATATGGTAGTAACTGCATTATAAAAGAGCTCTCTTAAACTATTGGCATTTTGTTAAATTACAATATATCAATAGTTTGAAAGACGCTTCTTCATAATGTGATTATTTCGCATTTTTTTTAGTGTCAATCGATATTGTCTGCCAGGTAAAATATATTCAGTGAAGATAATTTTTCCATTACTATATCCTTTGTTCTCAAATTATGGGGCGGGACCCGCAAGGAGCCAATAGTTTTCTTGAAAAGGAGGCGAGGCATATTTCATGCACATAAAAATTAAATCACTCCAAAGAAATTAAAAATTAATAAAATGTTATAATAGAACATTTTTTGATCCACCTAAAAGTTAAATTATAATTATTTATTTTATTTATTATGGATAGATAGTTGTTAAATAGTAATAAATTCAAGTTTTAAGGCTAGAAATAATTAACATTTCCCATTCCTTCTACAATAATAAATTTATGCATCATTGTTTTTTTGTTTTTTAATTTGGCTAATGAAATCGAAAGGACAAAATTGAATATTTCTTAAAAATCTAAGGACATTTTTATAACTATATAAACACTTTTAAAAACGATTTTTAAAACAGACAACACATTTCATTGACGACTGACGACATTAAAATGTTTTAACATTATTTGGATAAAAAATTAAGTTACTATTAAGTTAAAAATTTATAGTTATTTATTATTAAATTTTAGAAAAGTTAATTAATTACATCTGTAAATAGTAATTTTATGAATACTTAATTTTTAGTTAATAAGTTCTTGTAGTCCATATATAGCTAAAAGTAAAAAAAAAAAAAAAAAAAAAAAATGCTATTATGTTATTTTATAGAGAAGAAAAGTTAAAGGGTTATATCTCCTCAATAAAGTGGGAATTAGGTGAAAAAGTTTGAATCGAGTGGTCAATATGAATTTGTAGAATGCAATTAACACATAAGCGTTACCTCAATTTTTCCATTTAATTTGTCCAATGCTAGAATTTCATTCAAATGCTGTAAACTAAAATGTACAGGTCGTGTTGTCATCACCTAAAACAGAAATCATATAAATTGCAAAAGTAATCGAAGACGAAAAATTTTTAGAAATGGAAAATGGTGAAAATTAACAAGCATAAAGCTAAAAATTAACAAACTAAAAATTAACATAGCTAAAAATGAACAAACTAAAAATTAACAAACATAAAAAATAGGAGGTCTTATTTCACAAATATTTTTACTCAATAGTGAGATAATTATTCATTTTGAACAAATTATAAACAAAATTAAATATAATTGCATCAAACAAATTTAAACTATGACTCCATTCAAAAACGGGATATTTTTCTTAAAAATTAACAATTTTAACAAACTTTGTAAATTTGTAGTAATAAGAAATATCATTGTTTTTAAATACAAAAAATTACAAACATTATTATTTTTTGAGATGAATATAATAGACTAATTAATATTTTTTCACAATTTTTCCAATTGCAGTATCGCATGTGGGGATTTTTTTTAAATAAATAAATCATAAAAAAAAAAACATTTAAATCTTTTAACGTATTAATTACTAAAAATTCCTTCAACAATTAAAACACAGATATCATTGTATGCAGCATTAATAGAACGTAATAACGCTGCTTTGTAAACATTATAAAGTTAAACCGATTAAATAGTTATCTTTAAAATTCTTCCAAAATGTTGTGACAAAGATTATGTTAAATGAATATACACTCGTAATAATATAAATTAGCAGTAGGCCTTGCGTGTGTGAAATATTTTCATCATAGATTCATGGTTATGAATGAAAACCTTAACCGAATATGTGCATAACATATTCGGTTTCCCAACAAGAGGAATCCAGGTCACAACCCAACAAGGAAAACTGAACAGAAATTTCTGTGTCTATGGTGGTTGCAAGTAGAATAAATCCAAAATTTCTTCAGTTGCATTTAAGAAGGTTCGTGCAAAACCCTTCATGTTATCTCTAGAGGTACAGTTTAGATTAATTAAACCTACAGCTAATGGTACCTACAGTTTAACATGGATTCCGAACCACTAACAAAACCATCCATGCCACTGACAGAATTCGAATATAATGCCTGTGGTTTCAAAGTTCAGAGCAGTAGCCAATTGGCCATCAAGTGACCTCAAAATTGTGGTGGCAAAATATGACTACCTAGTCTCAGTGGTAATTCATAGATGGCACTGAATCTGCTGAAAATAAGCGGTTCTTAAAATCACTGACCTCCGGTACAAGTAGCAGGCGTTTAGGGGGCAAGATAAGCAGAAGCACGTCCTCGCCATGTCCCCCTTGTAATGGGTGTCCAATAGCTCAGTTAATAGTTCTGCTATCCTAACAAGATAATCGCTAGGTATTATTATCTATCAATAAATTGGAACATGAACATTCACTTCAGCGATCTAAGCAATGGCTCTATTGTTGGTGAATGTCTGGTCTTCATTTCCATTGGTGTGTCCACTAACGCTGAAAACTCTTTCATTCCTTCAGAGCAGTGGGCACGCTTATGACGTTCAAGTATTGGGCATTCAACTGACACCCATATTTACTGTATTACTTAATTGCTAATCACCGGAAAATTAATCAAATGCAATCAAATTAGAAAACTAAAATATTTTTCTTTCACTTTTAAAAATTCAGTCCAAGAAAAATTTAAAAAAATTATCTTTAAAACATCTATTTTCGGACAAACAAATATTTTATTTTTGTTTGTTTTATGCAAAATTAAACGTAATAAAAGTATTTTTGGCGTTTATTTCAACAACAAAATAACTTGTGTACTTGAGATAAAAATCCCTTGACATTTTTCAGTAATCATATAGAAATCCATATTATTGAAATGCACTTCATTGAAATAGAAATATTGAAATGCCCTTTACGAGCATAAAGAACGGAATTAATAACAGAACAAATTTAAATTAGAATAAGGAAAATGTGCTTTTAAATAAGTTTATATTAAATAAATTGATCAGCTAAATTGAAAAAGGAATTATAGAACTATGAGAAATGATATATTTACTTAAAAGAGTTTTAAATGAACTGTATCTTTTCAATTGCATTTTCCCCAATTGAATCAAAATATCTTTCAATTTAAAGATTACTTTAAAATAAAGGTAAAAAAAATTGTACGCTCCTCTCATAATTAAATAATGTTTATTTTGAAATTTGCATTGAATTCTTTTTGAAAAAGATATATTGAAAAGTTCAGGGACTTTTATTTAATTTATTTATACACAAGAAAATCTTATGCAGGTTACTAGAATTCTAAGAAACTATTTAGGAATTTTTTTAATTATTTTGCTCTAAAATTTCCTTACATTTTATTTCTAACATTTATTTTTACCCAACATTTCAAATGTAATTGATTGAAATATATTATGTATGCAACTATTTTCTATTGCATTTCTTTTATTAAATTATTTTTGTTGATATAAATTCTTAGAAAATTATTATAATTTATATTGTTTACAAAATATAAACAAAAATTATATATTTTAAATATTTTTTGTTTATTTATTTATTAATATAATCTGATGATTAAAATTAGATTATCTGATGATTAAGATAATCATAAAAATGATATTTTAGGTTTTATTGATGTAAATACTACTGTGTATTTACATCATTAAAACAAAAAATAAAAGACCAATTTTCAATTTAAAATTCTCGGGGCTTTGGAATTTTTTTTCTCTTTTTAGGTTGCTGGCACTGTCTTTGATATCTGTGTCAAATTTGACGTCAAAATGTTCATTATTGTTTGAGTTAAGTTGCCTTTGTGAGACGCTAAATGTGATTGCGGCGATTTTTGAAATGTCTGAATTAATTGAGCAAGGAACTTGCATTAAATTTTGTTTCCGGAAACATATAGAATATTGCAAAAGGCATTCGGAGAGCATTCCTATATCGGAAAGAAATGTTTAGAAGTGGTATAAACAGTTCAATGAAGGCGGAGAACACGTTGAAGACGAAGAGCCCTCTGTCGATCATCCACATCAACCGACGAAGTTCACGTCCAAAAGATTAAAGATTTGGTGCTTGCAAACCGCCAATTTACAATTAGAGACCTTTATGATAATTCAGGAAATTCAAAATGATCGGTGAATTCCATTTTGAGTCTTAAGCGCGTCAGATCTCGATTGGTACCGAAAACACTGACTGCGGCACTTCACACTGCATTGATTCTTCGTGACTTTTCGCCAAGAATGAAATCCATATCGTTCCACAACCACCGTATTCACACCGTGCGACTTCTGGATATTCCCTAAACTTAAAAGACCACTCTGGGGACACCGTTTTAAGTAGATTGAAGAGATTCAACGTGAATCAGCGCGTGCTTTGAAGGCCATACCTGCCGATGACATTTTAGCATGCATTGAGGATTGGAAAAAAAGTTGGCATAAGTACATTGTGTCCGGAGGGGATTACTTTGAAGGCGATGAAATAAATTTGGAAGCATAAAGAAAAAGTGTTTGAAAAAAAAAATAATTGGTCTTACGTTTTGGGCACAGTAGTATATAAACTCGCTATAATAAATCATTTCATATCTTTAACAAATTAGAGCACCTCGTAATAATCAATATAAGTCATAAAAAATAACGTTTCATGCATCCTTCCTTTTTAGATTATCACTACCATACAGATTATTTAAAATTAACGATCAGCATCAGAACAGAAATATTTGAATACTCGGTTTTTCCTTAATGACAAAATCGAAAATGTTAATACTTTATAAAACGAAAAAAAAAACTTATTTAAGAGCGTTTTATTTTAAAAAGATCAAAGTAAGATATACATAAATGAATACCATTAAATTCCTAAATTCAAATGTGAAAGCTATTATTTTATTAATTCGGTTTTGACATTTGCATTTTCTGTGGAATTTTTTATTTATTTAAATTTAAAATATAACTGTGAGGTTTATTTGCAATTTTTGTGACAGCATTATAAACCTGTAAAACATACAATAAATTTGTACAAAACCTTTTGTTATTAAATAGATTTTATAATAAGAATTATATAAAGAATAAAGACCATTTGCATATAAAATTAAAAATAATAAAAAAAAATTTGCTTATAAAATTTTAAAAATATAAAATAATTGTCTTATAAAAATGTCTAAAAAATAAATATATTTTACTGATTAAAAATTTAAAAATATAAATCTTTTACTTATAAAGAAAAATTAAAAACTACTAGTGCTATACTAAAATAAAAAAAGTAGTTACTAAAACTATTCACGTTATAAAAAAAAATTTAAAAAGGAAAAATAAAAAAAATAGTTACTAAATGTTATAATGTTATAAAAAAATTAAAATATAAAATATTTTGATTAAAAAAATTATTTCCTTTAAAAATTTTTCAATTGGGATTCAAATATATGCATATAGCTATAAGATGTACAAATTTTGTAATCAAAACTATAAAGACACTAAAAAATTAAGTTTAAAAAAATTAACTACTTTATGTAGATTTTTTTGTATTCTTTTTATGAACTTTTTTTATGAGATGGTAAAAAATAAATTATAATAAGTTTTTTACTTTACCAAATGGATAAATACATTTCAGTTAGAAAAAGAATTCTTTATATTTAGCAATGTCATACATACTTACCTGGATGGAAAGTTTATTAGTCTTTTAAAGCACATTACGTCTTAAATTGGAGAAAAGCCCTTCTTTCCGAATATAATTTGTTTCTGAGCTGATTTGTTCTTTGAATTCTCTTTTAAAAATACAAATACAATTCAATTGGAAATATTAGATGAAAAGACATTTATTTGCATAAAATCAATAAAGAAATTTTTCCGATATAGAATTTTACTTAGCATGATATTCTTTTGCTTACTGATTTTAAAGTCATACAATATAAAAGACAGATAACTTAAACTGAAAAGAAAATTATGGAAATTTTCAACAAAAAAAGGCTTAATCAAGTTTATATTCTTAAATTAATTTTTCATAAGGAAATTATAAATTATCAACATAATTCAAGTTTAATTATTTTTTTTTTTTTTTTTTTTCATTTTAGGAATTCAATTTATATTAATAAAATGATATTTTATATAAATATATATGATAACAAGATTGGTAAACGATTAAATTTTATAAAATAATAAAATCTCAAGAAAAATGCTTTAAACATTGTTTTACATTGATACTCAAAGAAATTTTTGTCGATACACTTTGCTAAATTTTGACGATTATTATTAATTTCTAAGAAAATTATTTGAAAAAAATTCAGAAACGTAATTAAACAAAAAACACACGTGAAGGCTTTAAAAAATAAACGCTTAAAGAGAAAAATAAACGCTTTGAATAATATTGGAAATGTTGTTTAAATTATATTCTGTTTGGAAGTTTTAAAATGAGATTTTGGATTTTACGAATTAATATTTTATTTCATTTATTAACTGAACGTGTTAATAAATGAAATATATATATATATATATATCCTCCTTACAGAAGTTAAAATGATAACATTTGTTTTAAATAAAATATACCATGGATTATTTACATATCGATCTACAATCTAACTGAAAGTTTAAATGTATAGTACTAGTATGTTTACAAATTTGCTTATTGATCCAAACCATTAACGGAAAGTTTCTGATATGTTAGTGAATTAGTTTTTTGAAATCAAATATAAATTTATAGAACTCATTCTCTTTTATTCTTCCCAACAGAATATGATAACAAAATTCACATTTTCATAATTTAAAATATTTTTCAACCCGTTTACTTTTTCTCTTTAAAAACGACAAATAAAAACCTTCGCATATTTTTTCTTATTACGTTTCTAAATTTTGTTTCAACTAATTTTCCTAGAAATTAACAATAATAGTCAAAATTTAACAAAGAGCAACAGCAAAAATACTTTCAATATCAGTGCAGTAAAATACTTCCTTTTTCTGGTCAATTCATTTCATTCTTTCTTTGAACATCGGGGACTACACGTGAACTTTATGTACACCACAAGTGTGCACACTCTCGTACAACAATGCACATTAGGAAGAGGAAATGTGCATTGCTATACTAGAACCCTTTTAAGGATAACTTGAATCTTAGAGTCATATGTGCGAAATCCCGAAAACGGCCATGCAGACTGGTTATGGATGCGAGACGCTTTGCACACATTGTTACAATTAACACGTTAATATAATGCACATTACATTCCGGGCGTCAGTACATTACTGAAAATAGTGAAAGTGTGTAAATATGTGTATAATTCATGCCTTAAGTGTAGATAAAGTGATAAAGGTAAAGATATCGCGTACATGTATAGCGGTATACAAATTTTAAATCGTGCATGGTTTTTATAAAGTTTGTTTATATATATATATATATATATATATATACATAGATAAACGGATTGGGGTTATTATGAAGGCGACAGAATCTTCCGCATCGAAAATTATTTTAACATACATTTTCATTATCATAATAAATCATAAATTTTTACACTTTTTAAAAGGAAATAAAAATGATAAAGAATTATGTAAAGAATTTTAATAGGAATTTGGTTTTATTTTTATAATTCAATTAATATATTTTTAAAATAACTAGGCAGATAGGAAAAAAAATTGTATTTCTCGCAAGATAACTTTTTAATGATAAAATTTTAATTTTATATCGAATTGAAGCTAAATAATGTATTTATTCTGTAAACTTAAGATATTAAAAATATCTAATATTATATATATTTTTTAAAAAAATAAGAAAAAAAACCCTAAAAACTTGAAATTGATAAAATTTTTAATATGCTGTATATTAAAAACTGTTGGTCATATTAACAAAACTGAGGTACAGGAAGAAAGGTAAATAAGTAAAATATTAATACAATTTTTTTTTCTTCTGCAGGACAGGACATTTTTAATAATCTATAATCTATAATATCAAGTTGAAAAATTAAAAAATAGATTAAAAGATTACTTATGACACTTATATTTTTTGTTATTGTAGGCAAGATTTTTGTGCGATTTTAATTACATTTGTTTCAAATTGTTTGTAACATTCTAAGTTTATTTTTGTTATTCAAATATTTTTTTTAAAAACGATATTCTGAAAGTAAAAAAATAAAGTTAGGAAAATTAAATCTCCTTAAAATTAGAAACATTTTATTTTCGTGCTATTATATAATTATAATTATTTAAAATCCATTTTTAATTTTTTTTAACTTTTTCATTTTACGAAGTTTATTTAAAATTTCACTATCAATTTCTTTTAAGCATAGGAAGAATTGCAATATACTTTGAAAATAAACGATGGAAAGCTTCAGAAAATCAGTTTATTCTGCAAAACATTAAATTCTCACGTAAGGAACAACAGCTAAATATTTTTTATCCTATTTATTCCCTGCATTTTATCTGAGGGACAAAACTAAAATGAGTTACAAAAATATAAACTAAAAATAATTTTTTAAATAGAACGTTAAATTTATACGTGGCGCCATCTAACGGATGATAAATTTAATAATTTTAATTCTTTTGGCAGGAATAAAGTACAAATTGACTCCAATTGTTTTTAATTATTTGATAGTAAATTTAATCAAATTTATCTTAAAATTTCAAAAATGTATGAACAGACTACTTTTCATTTTTTGTATAATGTATTTTACATGGAAATATTTTAGTTCTACTTACTTAATTAGAAAATACTTTTACTTGGCTTAATTTAGAAAAAACGATGTACATTTGGGATTCAGAATAGCAAACCCTGCTAAAATTTATTAGTTAAGGATTTTAGATGAACATAGGATTCATTTTTATAAACTAAATTCACAATTTAATTTTGAAAATTTCTATTTAAAATCAACTTGTGCTGCCATCTATCTGATCAAACAAACAGTATCTTAAATGCTGAAAAAGAAAGAAATAAAATTATGGACAAAATTCATAGAAGTTATTTGTGTCCAATTTATCCCAATTAAGGAATTTACATTAATACCATTTTCTAAGCATGTATATCAGATTTAAAATATGAAAAATATTTACTTCATATTGTGTGCTGTCCTCTATAGATTTTTATTTCATTTAAATTGTCTCAAAACATGACACATATTAATTTTAAGCAAAAAACAAAATTAATTATTTTTTCACAAAAAAATATCCTGAAGTCCTCTACTGAAATCCGTTCAAGAATTTCAATTTATCATTTGAGAACATACGATGCTCTGCGAATTCATACAGGAAAAAAAACAATGTTAAATAATCCTTTGAAATGTATGAAGCAATTGGTCAGAATATTACAAGAATTCAATTGCCAAAGGAATATACTAAAGTTAGATAACCCTATAAATTCATTAAGAAGCAATTCTTCAAAATATTATAAGAATCCTTAACAAATTCAATAGTCACTGGAATATACCAATGTTATAATATTGCTGTTTGGCTCTATACTGTTGCTATTCGACTATATGCTGTTGCTCTATATTGATCAGTAATTGTGGTGTTATTAAATTAAAATAAAATTAACTAGATAAATATCAACCATAACCACTAAATAAATATAAGCCTATAAACTTTTTATATTAATATAATATTTGCCAATGGTATCTGCAGTAACACACTCCGCGATATCCAACCACACTAGTCTCATCAAAACTGAACTAAGTAATCCACCTACTTTAGGTTCCATAATAATAAAATCCCCCATATATATCAGTGGCAAAATATTAATAACATTAAGAAATAAAAGGGATTCTAGGGCTTCAAACAGTTGATTCAAATATCAATTAGTGTTAAACATTAATAGTCAATTGGAAACATGCAAATACATATCCATATATATGTTACTATCTGCAAGACAGTTCATTCGCTGCAATAGCATATTAGATATCAAATACGTTTCATCACTCTTTCTACATATATTATCATTCATTTAAAATCTATCCTTATTTCCTTTTTGTTGCCAATTTTATAAATAGGGAAAAGGATTTTCAACACGCTCGAATTTTCGCACTTATAGGAGTTCATTTTCGGTCAGTCCATTGATAAGGTCATTCAGTCATTGTATTCTGATTTCAGACAAGACAGAATTCTTTGTAAAAAATACTCTTCAGAGGCTCAGCTAGGTGGCTGGTTATAACGGCGACGAATTCTTCGGACACCAAACAGCAAGACTTATTTCTTATAGCAGATATTTATCCACATACTGTATTATACTTATCCTTATTTCTTATACCACAAGACTTATTTCTTTCACCAGATGAACAGGTTAACACGTCGGCAAACATCCTCATGCACCACACTTCAACTCTTATGGAGAACATTATCTTTCTCTCTACAGTATTTTTTCTTTATTTTTTCAATCTTCTCTCTTCTCCTCTCTGACCTGACTCACCTCATTTCTTCTCTGCACTGATATTTGATCTTCTCCTTTGATCACTGCCTTTTTTAAATTTGGTAATCGATTTATGTAATTGGAAAAATTGAATGCTTATTTCTCTTCCCTTTCCCCGTTTACCATTTGCTGAGGAGGTTTCAATTGGTATTTGATATTGTCTGAAGGCACAGGTGAAAGAAGTATATTATGGCTGATCATTATTTGGTTGTAAGATGTGCCATTTTATGGTTAGCATGCTGTAAAGCTCCACTTTAGGACTGTTAAGTAATTAATCAGTTCTGATTTACTTTTAAATTGACGACAATTGTGACACATCTTTTTATCCACAAAGAGTAATTGGAGTGATGAATCTTAATTAATTGGAGTCTATAAAGATCCCTCAAGGTGAAGCTGTTAAATTGCTCTTTTTCTACCTTTCTGATGCAAACTATTCCCATAGACTATTTCGAAGGGAATTTTATTACTTTCTACTACTATTTTTTACTATATTTGGTGGAAAATTTATTTATTTTTATTTTTTTTTTTTTTACAAATAAGAATAAATTATAAATTAAAATACATAACAAATAATTACAATTCTAGACAAAAAATATAATATAACAAATAAAAAAATTTATGTAAATAATAAATTTATATCTGTACAATATGTAGACACGACATATATTTGACCAATTTAGAAAAGGAAAATTTCAGAATCATATGAAAATTTTCGGCTTTGTTTCTACTTTATTAGATGCAAGAAACTTAGTAAATATTACTCAAGTACATGTGTGACATTTTTGTAATTATTTCGTGTTTGTAAATTTTTAAGACTGTTGACATCTGACTATACCGATACGTTGTTAAAAATCCAAACATCTCTTTAAATTCAAAGAGACTAAAAAGTTCGCTTTTATAAAAAATAATACTTAAGGATAAAAACAAATAATATTAAATTAACATAAAATTTTTAGCTGGTGCAAAATCATTGTGAGACTCACTAAATACTAGGAAAGACCACGATGACATCAAGTAACAATACGAGAGTTTATTTAAAAGCACGAACAGAAAATAAAAATAAAAAGTAAATGCAAATAATAATTAAATATGTCAGAAAGTCATATGTATAGCACACACGAATTATTGTCACCAATACAGCTGTATTTTATGTAAAAAGGAAATGACTAAAAAAAATGTTTTCTCCATTACATAAAATTTGAGATGAAAAGGATAATAGCTTTTTGCAAACGTTAGAGGTCATTTACTATTCAAAAAATGTATAGTCTTTTCTTTAAAAATTTACGTTACACTTTTGACGCTTCAGCTCAGACAATTATATCTTAAATAATTGAATTGATAATTCAATTGAAAGAAAAGTGAAGATGACTTCAATCGATTAAGCGCATGAGTGTACAATTTAGCAATTAAACAGAATGAAATACAAATAAAAATAATACGTTTTTAATAGAATAGTGACACAACAAAAAATCATATAAAGAGTTGACTAGAAATTAGCCACACAACATTTGAATTTTGCATAAGAAGAGTTATAAAGACATAATGCGGCCTTTTACTGTAAACAGACAAATTCTAAAATTTAGAAAAGGGATAAGACGATGATTGTAAGTACATTTTGGAAACATAAACTATACCAAAGAATGTGAGAAAAAAAATAAATTTGTACTTATTAGAATGGAATATTTAGTTTGGAAATATCACAACTCTTTATATTGTTTTAATGCGCAAAAAAAAAAAAAAAAAAAAAAAAATCCAGATAGAAATGTAAGAAAGGAAAATAGAGACATAAAAATGCATGACCATGATAAATGATGAGATGCACCATAACAGGGATACAACAAACCATTGACAAAGGGAGAAAAAAAATCATTATAAAATCCCACATAATTTCTAAAAAAAAATTAACAAGCTGAAGCTAAAAATAAATGAAATATATATATATATATAAAATATAATGCAAACTCAACAAAATTGTCTGCATCGTAAAAAGGAAACTCGAAAACAAGAATTAAACACAAGAACCATAAAAATGGAGAAAATTCGAACTAATAATTCGCAGCTATGTTGAAAGGACAAGAATACCAAAGAATAAACACAGAAAAAAAACCTGTTTACAGTTTTGCTACCAAAATTTGAACCACCACAACACAATCAGTTAAAAAAAAACAAGAGTCCGCAAAAATAAACCACACTTACACAATAAGGAACATCTACGACCACGTGGAGGCCATAGAAAAAAAACTATCATCAGGCGTAGTGAATAGGCAAAATCAATAAAATTGCCAAGAATGAAAAGAAAATGATAACAAATACGCCAAACAAATGGCCATAGCCAGAAGCGTGAACACAATTGCATTGAAGTAGTAGCCGAACATTTTAGGAAACATTTCTCTTGTTCATACATTTACAATGCAGTAGAAAAGTTGTCAGTAGAGTAGCACTAAAGTAATGACAACAAAATTAAATTAAAAAATATATAAATATGGCCAAAAAAAAACCCCAAAAAGTATTTGATGTAATATTTTCCATCTTTTTTTTTTTTCTTAATTATTTAATTGTTTAACAAAACTGGGACTATCTCTAGGTCTTAAATTGTATTTAGTAGATCGTTGAACTTGATTGGCATTAGAAAGGAAGGGGAGTGGAAAGAACTGCCTACAGCATCTACTGTTGATGTAGGCAAGGAGGGAACCATGGTATTGTCAATACGCCAATAAACAACATCTTGCTGCAAACAAAACTTGCTTACACCGAATAACTGCTGATTGGTCCTCAGCTATTGTAAGGTAAGCAATAGGCCTTTCAAGAGTATCTTCTTCGAATAAAGCACCTTTTTCAATATTCTGAATAGTTTGAAATTGATTGTGATTGTCCGTCCTCTTTAATGACTGGAAAATTATTCCTCTCGATGAATTTAATTAACCTATTTAAGTGTACTTTTTTGTTTATTTAAAACCTTATTAATGAATTGAATATCAACATAATGAGAGAAATTTTTAAAAAAATGGATTATTGCTTTGAAAGAGTTTTCATTCATATTAGTTTGCAAGTATTAATTTTTATTTTCGGTGTGTATGAGTATACCAGATCACTAACGGTAATTTCTTTTGATTTTGGCGATGAAAAATACTTTTTACTACATTCCACGGCCGATTTCTCCAACTATAGTTCACTATAATAAAGGAAGACTCTAACGGATAGACAAACTGATTTATATAGGAATGAGTATCAGGGTGACTTCGGACATGATGTCGGAAAATGGGAGACATTTGAAGATCCCGACTATAAACAAGAAAGGCAAGAAATTTTTGAATAGAACAATTGCGAGCATTTCTAAAATCCATTAAAGCTAAGAGAATATACTGGCATCAATCCTCATATTTTTCAGAAATAAGAGGACTTAGAGCATCGATGAGAGTTTTGTTTTACCGTTCCATAATTCAATATCCCTGAGGGTTGTAATCCAAAGTCTAGAGCTTGGTGACCTAACATGTCTGCTTTGTTCATGGCGGTAGGTAAATATTGGAATTACAGTCTGAGTAGAAAATGTGCATTATACCATAATGAGATATAAAGTCGATAAGAACTCGGGCCGTTGTAGAGCTTTGAATGTTGGAAACTAGATATAACTTAGTATATCAAATGAAATAGTACAATATTACGATCAGATATTTATTGCTTAGCGAAGAATTCACGATTTAATGAAGAAGTAAAACAAAGAGTTATTTCTGAAAAGGATAATCTGAGCTAGGAATTTTCTTTAACTTTCTTGGCAAATCTTCTGCTTTAACATTTATATATAAACCTGGCCAAAAATAATTTTGCTGAACAATTTTAAAAGCTCTAGAAAGCCCTGCATGTGCTGCAGAAATATTGCCATGGTATAATTTAAGTACAAAATGGATCTCTAATCACTAATTTTGCTCTAACATTTTATTATTATTGCTATTTGTATAACATAGAAGGTCTTATTTAAAAAAAAAAAATTGTAGAATCCTTAGAAAAATTAATTTTGTTTTTTATTTCGTCTTTAATATTGAAAGAACATAGTAAGCACCCTGATTTTGCCCTGAAATAATTTCACTAATAGATATAGAATTGAGAATGAACCTGGAACACTGATATTCTAAAGCGTTGACTAGTTGGAATTTACATGTGTTCTAATTATCATTTACATATGCATCACTAGAGAAATATTTAGCCATTAAATTTAAACAACCCGGTTTATGAATGGCGGTGCTGGAACACGGTTGTAATGATAACATCCAACTAGCAATAAGTGAATATGGGAAAGGGCTTCGATAAATGATAAACACTGCTGATCACAATAGACAATGGAGTGGGAACCGTACAGATAATTTTAAAAATAATTAATACCAAAAACTATACCAAGGGCTTGTTTTCCTATTAATGAATATTTTATTTTGGTAATACTGAGTTTTTTGGAGGAAAAAGAAAAAGGATTTTGAAAATCAAACTATCCTCTTGAAAAAGAACTTCTCCTAATGAATATTTGCTGACATCTGTACAAAAAGAAAAAGTTTTCTCCAAATCAGGCAAACTTAATCACTGAAATTAAATGGTTTTTTCCCAGAATCGAAGTGATCTTGTTCTTTTTGTAACCAAACAAATCGAGTGTTTCCCAATGTTTTAACAAATCTGCATGTATTAAATTCAGAGTCAATTTAGAATAGCGAGGGATGAATTTTCGGTAAAAATACACCAAATTCAAAGGATGATCTTACTTGCTTTCCAATTTTTGAAGGTAGAGCTTTTCAGATTGAGTCAAGGTTTTTCCCATCTGGCAAGACTTTTTAACAAGACAAGAGACCTCTTTTACGATATGGATTAAATAAGTAATTTGGTGTTGAAGGAAAGAACACTTGCTTGGTGTTACTTTAAGGTTTCTTGTTGTAATCTATTAAAAAATAAGTCCAGATGCAACATATATTTTGGTTGCATTTATAATGTAATATATATAACAGGCTATTTTTAAGTCTCTCAACAAGCCAGAAAGTTGAAAACTAAAACCAACATTTTCAAACCATAGGGCAATCTTTTATATTCAAATAAATTAAATTATGTGGCGATGTCTGTAAGGTAATGGGGTCTTGGTCTGGGTTCATTAACATTTGATGGAAACCAGAGGACAAATAGTTGTGAAAAATTTAAATCCTGATAACTTATCAGCCATTTTATTTAGGTTCGGCGATTGAAAATTATCCAGAATAGTTTTACTGCATAAATTTTTAAGATCAAACACGAGGCAAAAAAAAAAAAAAAAAAAAAACAACCGATTACTTTACAAACAAAACAGTAGAAGCATATTTGGTAGCCGAAAGTTGAATAATACCTGCATGTAATATTTTAATTTGTTTTTTCGTCGCAGCTTTTATATTGTAAGATATATGGTAGGAGTTTTGTAGAATATCCGGAATATTGCCCTTAAAATGAATCCCGTGCTAAATAACAAAAACTCTTCTAAATCAGATGAGTTAAAATCAGATGGATGACTTAGAAACTCTTCTAATTCAACTGGCTAATGCTCTGGTCGTTGTACCACAGGCTTCAGGTTCGAATCTCGGCTGTGACATGTAAGTTTGTTAGTGGTTAGGAATCCACGTTAAACTGTAGGTCCTGGTGTAATTAACCTATTAACTTTTCAACTCTATTTCTTAGCTGTTTGATTTATTTTTTAACTTCGCAATAACTTGTGATTTAATATTTAAAACCGAATCGTTGAATCTCAAAGCTACAAGATTTAATTTTGCTTTCTTTAAATTAAATCTTTCAATGCATTCTCTCATAATAAACAATCAGTAGATCCTTGATCTAAGAGTCCTGGTACTTCGTCTTGTCTTATCTTGAATTGTAACTCTGAGATTTATACTCGATGAGACTGCTTTATCTCAATTTATCAATATAATCTCGTACTTTTTGCGAGTTTCCTGAATCATCACATAAATTATATCTAGCTGTGCTCAATAAAATGGTTTTCGATTCACGCAAGATATAAATCGTAGCTTCAAATAATTTATTACTCAATGTGCTACTCAAAAGAGAAGTGATTTCAATTGTAGGTATTAATTCTAGAGCTGGTATTAGAAACAATTTCATCACTTTCTTTTTATACAACTCATTAGGAGATAATATATTCCTATTCTCAGCTCTGGTGTTTCTGAATTCGTAGTGTAGACTTTTATGAGACGTTTGCAAAAGCAAGAAACTTTTGATTTGTAATTGGAAACCGAGCAATTTATTTGTAAACAATTAAAGTACATATAGTTTTGTTTTACAAGATCAATTCTCTCCTTCACTAACATCTTGAGCAATTAGGTATATGGTGTCTTTCATTACATAAAATAACAATGTGAATTTTTTACATCCGAGAGAAATCTTTTGACATAAATTTAGAATTTTTAACATTAGTTTTACTCTTTTGAAAGCTAATTGTGCTTTCGAAAATTGGCTTCTCTATAGATGAATTATAAATATCACAATCTTTAACTAATTTCTTTGAGGAAACCAACTATCTTCTTGTCTTATACTAATGTGTAATGCCTTTACCCCCGCTGAAAAAGGGCCAACCCAACCGAATCCCAAGTATTAGGTTGACAAAAAAATATTCCATGCCCCCTCTCTTCCACGCAAGTCGTTGACATAGGATCAGGAGCTTTTGATAATGTTCAAGGATCTGTTGTTTACATTCAGAACCATCTCTCCCAGACTTAAGCCTATTTTTCTTTCACATCTAGATGCTGTATTCCGCTACAAATGGAGACATTAGGGTGCCAACCAGAAGGGGAAGGGGTTGCATTCTTAGGCTGTTTCCGAAGTCTATTTCGCCAGGAATAGACTTCTACTGGTTTTTGTGCTCCCAAGGAGTCTAAGAATTCGGGAGCTCAGCATCGAGGAGTTTTTCGTTCTTATTTTTTTTTTTTTTTTTCTTTTCCTTTCCTAGCTGTCCATTTTTGATACCACCTCTTCATACCGGACCCTGGATTCTTCACTCGCTATGTAACACTTCCAACTCCACGCTTTAACTCGCTCCTCCCCTCCTCTTTTATTATTTTTTTCTTGCTCCGGAGATCACTGTCTTGTCCTATTTCTGATTCTCCTTAGATATCATCACTTTTTATTCTTTCCAAGATTTCTTCCTCTACTTTCATTATTGGCTAGCTAACTTTGTTTGCATTGGTGAGCAGGTTGTAATACCGACACTTAACCAGTTCAAAAAGAAAAGTAGCTTGTCTTTTTGGAGATCAGGGCTCAATTCTTCAAATGCAAGTGGAATGTACCAAAACGTGTGTACGCATGGCTCATCATTCAATCGATGTCAATCCACCCAATTTCTTTTGGTAAATTCCCGCATTAATAAATAAGGGATCATATATATCTTCGCATGCCATCCCCCAACCATCTTAAAACATCCACCCGTAATGCAATCCGTATTTGACCACTTGGACTTTGAAGTTTCGAAAAAAACCCTCCAATTAAAAGAACGCGCTAAGTATCAGTACCGCTCTTTTATATTCACAACCGTGGTAACGGGCTTGTTTCCGCAGGAAATGGTTATTCCTTGATCAAAGCCGACTCGCCTTCGAAGGGGGCTAGAGACCTCCACACACAAACAATTCAAATATACATAAAATATAAAACTAATACCCATAAAATATATAGTTATTACTCATAATGTTACTTTAATACATACAAATTATTTTTAAATACATATTACGACAATATACTTCTGTTTTACTTTCGCTTGTAATTTTAGCGAGTTTTAATTCGTTCTAGTTTTATTTTTTTATTCGTTCTAATTTTATTTTATTTTTTCGTTCTAATTTTATTTTTTAATTTTATTTTGACGTTGCTCCTCATTGTTACGATTTTAAATAAATGTGTTGCCAATATCTTTAACCAAGTCTGGTCTATTTTGAAAATTTCACTCTATTCAATCGCATCATATAAATCTGCAATTATCAGAAGTAATTATATTTATCTCTGAGACAATGAGCCTTAAATCCTCTTTTTTTTTTCTTTTGCTTTAAGTATGTTCTATGTACTAAAGTTAAATATATGGATATATATGTTTATAATATACTACTTTTTATCACAACAATATTATAACTTTGAAAAGGCAACAAAAAATTTAATGAATGATTCAAATTGATTACCCTGATTAGAAATGATAATAACTTTATTATAAACAAAAATAAGAAAAAAATGAACTCAAGGCTTCAATGCATCGGCAGTCAGACTGTTTGATGAAAGTTTTCCGAGTTGTCTCTCATACGACTAACAAATGTGGAGAAGTTACAACATCACACATTGATCGGCTGCTCGCGGCATGCATAAGTGAAACACGAAGCCCATCAATGTTCAACAAACAAATAGAAATGGAAGCTCAATTCGTGGCTCGGTGGTAACTTGTGTAGGTAGATTACGGGATAGTTTGAATGTTTGATTATGACATCCAGCGCAGTCACTGATTTCAAACTCTAAAAGACTCGATGCTGGTTTTGCCAATGTGTATAAGAGTGTAGGGCCGATAGTCTGACTGTCTGGCGGGAATTTTCTCTCATATGAGATGCAAACTAGTTACCTCTAAAACGCCAATCTTCACTCATCGGCAGATTGTCGGTGGGATGCATAGTGTTGCGTCACGATCAAACTGTAACTGTAACGAGAGGTAAGTTTCTTTTTTCAGGAGTGGCAACAGAAATACGAGAAATGAAAATGGATGGCATGGTTGTGTTCAAGGAAATGGCGAAAGAAAAAGCATGTAATATGTTTGTGCTGTTTTGTTTAAATATATGTTGTTGACATTTTCTTCAAGTTGTCTGTAGTAACAAAACTCCCTACATTCATTTCACAATCAATCCTAATAGGAAACAACACATAGTGAAAAATTATAGGTGGAACCATATCAACGAATGATAGACCATTACCAATAGTATTACTTTTTATGATGATATGCCAAAGATTACGTTTTCAAATCTATTCTTCTCAAAGTTCTCTGTTGGCCCATTAATTAGCCTTTTTTTTCTCCTACAACAATATATAAGCATAAACAGTGCATATGAAATACATTGACATTCGTGAATACTATAATACGTCTTAATGGCTGACGTTAAATGGACTACAACTTTTTCTATTGTCCAATGGGAGTCACATCAAGCTATTATTAAAGTCCCAAAACTAGATTTTCACTTATGTGATGCAGTGATTCTTAATTCGTTTTTCTTGTTCATGACCTACTTTTATATTTCAAATTTTTCAACCATCACCACAATCCGTGTGCAAAAAGAAAAGAAAAAAAATACATTATATGAAATCTGTAATTGATTATAATAAATGATGTTGCAAAAATAATCCAAATAACTAAATATTGAATGAAAGCGACTGCAATGCCTATAACATTGTGGAAGAACTGATAATATTAAAAGCAAACGGTTAAAAAAAGCATAGCCTTCTAACGTAAAAATTGGCAAATTTCAAATTGTTTACGAATACCCCGCCCCCTCCAGACGGTACGTTTCATTAATGTTGTATCTTTCTACTTTTTAAACTAAATTGTCATTCGTATGTGAATTCTTTTTAATAGGATTTCCCTGATTACTTTTTTTATTGATTTTAAAAGGTTTAACTTATAAGGTAAAAAATTTTTTTTAAAAATTAAAAAGTGGTATTTTTCAAATCTTTTGTGACCGCCTTCTAGAATATCAAGACAACCCTGAGTGTTTTAAAAAATTGATAATATATTTAATTAACTAATAATTAAACCTTTTTTCCCATATAACTCTATATATTTTACAAAAGAAGTATAACTTTTATAAATGCTCTTGAATTGTATATTATTGAGAACTATATGTAAATTGAATTTTCAATCATTTATGTATCGTATTATTCCCTATTAAAGAATATTGTACTAATATAGTGAATATGTGGAAATTTAAAGAATCACATTCAAAATAATACTATTAAAAGCTCAGTGATCTAACGTATACTTACATCTTTCTATGATTTGACTGTTTTGAGGTTAGACTGTTGAAAATTTAATAAAAGATTTTGGTTGTTTTTATAAACTGCCTTGACAATTCCTTGACTAGGAAGTACTTTCTGATAAAATATGCAGGTCACAAAATATTTATTCGCAAAAAAATATAATCTAGAAAACATTTTTCGTCTGAAGTAAATATTAGAATTTCATTTCTTCCAAAGCTAGAATGAATAAACTACGCATTCAAAGCATAAAAAGGAAAACAAAATATATTTTAATTTATGAGAATAAAATTTAAATCCTGGCAAAGCCTTCCAAAAAAAAAAAAAAAAAAAAAATTTTTTTTTCACATTCTTTAAAAACCAAAAACAAAAAATCTGTAACCGCTGATATCTGTACATTAAAGTTTTAAATTCAAATCTGAATTATAATATTCCATTGGAATAGGATAACTTTTAAATTTTTATTTGAAATTTAAATTCCTATTTTTGTTTATGAAATGGGGGAAATATGGGAAAAAACTGATTTTCATAACTGTTAAAATTTAAATTGCTTTTAAAAAATTAAAATGAAAAACCGAATATAGGCAAAGTTTCAGTCTACCATCGACAACAAACCTCATATAAATAAAATTGTTCATAGTTATTATATAATACATGTGTTGTGGCGGTATATTTTATGTGTGTGCGTTGTAAGGGTGTATATGATGGTCACTAGCATTACCTGATGCAAATCCAATCTTTAAAAAAAAAAAAACGACCCGTTTCTGGAGAAAGCAGGTCTTTTGCTGAAGCCGCGTTATCGTTGAGCGGTATTTTAATTAGCGGGGTCTTGCGAAATTTCAAAACGCCAGATGGTCAAGAGTAAAAGTTTATTTAGATAGCTAAGACTTGTGAAGTTATATGGGGTCGCTTATTTATTGATGGGGTATCTAAACGGAAACAAATTGCATTGGCAGGGAATATAGAAAATAAGGAGAATCGACAAGGAGACAAAAGTGAAAGAATCAGGACGGGTAAGACAGTGAACTGTCCCTGAAATAAACAGTTGGAAAGTCAGGAAGAAGAAAGATACCCAGTCGACGACCCTGTACGAAGAAAGGTCTGCAGGTCTATGAATTTCCTGCCAGTATCTGTAATATGGGCATTTAAGGAAGGCTCACATTTGCTGTTGATTTCTATTGTGACGTCTTCAGTCAATGGTGCTAAACTCCATTCGTCATGATGCTAATGTTTCTCATGCTGCCCTTCAATAACGTTATTGGAAAACATTGTGACTGATTACCGTATATAGCATATATATTATATTTGATTAATGAATCTTAGAAACTCACCCACTCAACACCATTCCTTACTCGGTTTTCGTACGCAAGGAAATAATTTTTTTTTTTTTTTTTAATTAAAATTTATTCATGGAGACGCTAATTTATGAAAATTTTATAAAATGAAAAATATAACGATTTGAGGGATATCAGCTCAGCCAGAGAATAGGAATGGAAGGAGGAAACGAATTTCCAGATACCATATCTGAATGTATTCGTTCAAATTGTATTCACTGCATTAAGGAGAAACATTGAAAAAAAAATATTTTTTTTAAATATTAAGATCTTTTAATAATAATATCTTACTAATTAAGAAATTTCATTATAAAGACTTTTTCCCACAAGTTAAAAAATTTATTATTTTTATAAATATTTTGTTATAAGAACATCTTTAACAAATGAATTGAAATTAATAATTTTACTTTATAATATACATGAAAAAAAACTCATCATGCTGTATAATATACTACACTCCTCAACATTCAAATAGCAATAGTAAGAAGGAAACGTCATAGAGCATTGGTATTTAGAATCAATAGGTTGAGTTAGTTATATACAGTGATAAAAAAATGAAATGTAAAAGGAAGTATTCAAATCCATCCGATTTATTCACAATCTAGTAGGACCATATCGTGAAGAAATACAAGTTCTTATGTGTCTAGGCAAGTTGTTAATGAGATCAGTAATGATTTCTTGGTGACAATTCTTCCATTAATGTATTACATTCACAAAATAAGAGCACAGGAATCAAAGAATTTTAACCGCAAATCGATTTCAAATAGAGGAGTTGACCATTTCAATAACGCTATTGGAAAACATTGTGACTGGTGAATGGGCTAAAGCGTTGTGACTTTGAATTCAATTAATAAAGGTTTCGACCACTTCTAAGAAAATGTTTTCCAGAAGATTACAGAGAATGTTATCACAGGTACAACATTTTTACAGCGCATGTTCGTGGTTTATGTTATTTTATATATAATATTAAAATTCTGTTTATCGTTTAAATAAATTTATAGTTATCAATATGCAGCTTTCGCAGTATACACGCACATAAGCGTGTGGGAATGGCCTTTATAAAACCATAACCAACTTTAAAACTGGAAGTTTCCTCTTCTTCCCTTTGATTTTCTCCAATTTTTTTTTTCTTTTCAATTTTTTCTATGATTAGATGGAGAGTTTTAAAGAATTTTAAAGAATGGAGCAAGAAAAGTTTAATATAACAAGTGTTTTACATTAGTTATATTAAAGTATTGGGGCCTGATGGCCGAAAGGCTAGCGCTTTGGCGCTCGGTGCCACAGGCTTCGGATTTGAGTCCCGGCGGTGCCATGGATGTTTGTAGTAGTTCCGAATAAACTTTAATCCGTAGGTTCCGGGGTAATAAGATCGTAGAGAGTTGCGGTGGTAGTGTTACTCGTGTCCGTAGCATATCTTTAAGCTACCCATGTTCCCTGGGTAGTGCTAAATGAGTAACAGCGATGCAGCTATTATGGCAAACAGATTAAGTGTCTCTATATTGTCAGCTGCGTTAGAACAACAATATTAAACTATTACTTATTAGAAGCCTTTAGTACATACACTTTGTGTGTAAAAGCTTTATTAAATATAATAAACTTTATAAAACTTCCTTATTTAATATATAAATATATATTGTTTGGTGTTACTAAATACAATTGCTTGGCGAATTTACTTGTCGCTAAAATGAATTGCATTGAAAATGAAATTCTTGTTTATTCATTTCCACTTACATTATTCAATGATATCTGAAGAAACACTGGAATGAATCGACTTGGTGGTATTGTAAAAGTTTGCAAGTTTTTATTTTTTATTTATTTATTTTTTTTATTTATTATTATTATTAATGTGATTGATGTTGTATTCTTCTACTTGCAAGTAGAAGAATACAACATCAATTAAAAAACAATTCAATCTGAACGTAAAGTAAAAATGGATATAAAATGCATTTTTATTTTGAAAAAATTTAATGCTGAGGTGCAATGTCAAAAGTGTTAATATTTTACAAGTAATTCGAAAAGGAATCAGCTCAAAGAATGCAAAATATCTATAAAATGTCATTTGCTACCGTTTTAAGATTCATAGAAATGCTGATAAAAATCCTCCAATGATCGGATATTGTTATAATGAGCAAGACTATATTTAATAGGATTTCTCAAGAAAAATTATAGAGATTTACGAAATTAAACTGCAACCAAATTTAAGGATCGGGTAAATAGATAGTAAAAAATAGTAAAAGGATGCTTATTTTCAAAGATAAAAGAAATATTTTACTTAAATTTGTATTTTAATAAATTCTCAGAAAATGTTATAATTTTATAGAACGTTAAAAAAATTTGTTGAACTATAATTTATGTTCCTATCAAATTAGTATTAAATTATTAATCCTATTAAATTATTATTAAATTATTAATCCTATTAAATTATTATTAACTTATTAATCCTATTAAAGAAAAAAAAACTTATTTATAAAAAGTTTGTTTCACTTACAACTAAAACAAAATTAATTGGACACTTTTTGTTTCTAGTGTCTGCTCTAAATTTAATTTAGCAAAGAAATTTAAGATTGTAATAATTAAAATGTAAATAATTAATACAAAAGGTTCAATAAATCTGTGTGTGTGTGTGTAACGAATGCTAAAAACATGAAAAAAAAGTAAATAGAAATTGATTTTTTTAAAAGAACTAAATCCATTTTCTCTATAGAGAATGTTTACTGATTTACGAGAAGTTTGCTGAAGGATTATAGAGTAAGAAAAACGTATGCTGTGAAATATGTAAGAAAAATGTATGAATGTATGCTATCATTTTTAAAAGAAATATTTTTTTTTCTTTTTAGTTAAAGAAATGTAGTATATATATACATAAACTTCTTTTCAATCTCGAAAGTATTTTAAAATAAAAATTCAGAATAATTTAAAAGCCTTTCATCGCAATTTCTTTGTCAAATATTTTTGCTTACACTGCTATGAGTTTTATACTTCGTTACGTTTTTTGTACGAACTAATATTTTTTAGCCCCAGGCTCATAAGACGCACGTTATTCGCCTCTGATTATGGAGAAATTTAAAAGAATTTACTAGCCCATTTAGCATTATCATGCACTAAATAATAACCTGACTTATCCTAAAGGTGCTGTCACGCAAAATATACGAGAGACAAAGGGGTAAGGCTTTTGAGGATAATTGATTCGCAATTGAGTGACATATTAAAGAAAAGCCAGAAACTCCTAAGGCAATCCAACCATTGGTATCAGGTCCTCTGTTACAAATTCCACTGAAGGCATTGGATCAGAAAAATGATGACTTTGCAGTGAAGTGAGGTGTTTTTTACTGTTTCGTGATTTTCTTTCAAATTACTGGATGTATGTATGTATGAGATGGAATGGAATGGAATGGATGTGTGTGTGTGTAAAAATATACGAAATTACATTGAGCTAAGTGTGTGGGGGTGGATGGGATGTGTGTATGTATAGGATGTGTGTATGTATGTATGGGTTGTATGTATGGGTTGTATGTATGGGTTGTATGTATGGGTTGTATGTATGGGTTGTATGTATGGGATGAAATGGAATGCATGTATGGAATTGAATGGACTGTATGTATGGAATTGAATGGACTGTATGTATGGAATGGGATGTATGTATAGGATGGAATGGAATGGGATGTACGTATGGGATGGAATGGAATGGGATGCATGTATGGGATGGAATGTATGGGATGGAATGTATGGGTTGGAATGGAATGTATGTATGGGATGGTATGGAATGGAATGAAATGTGTGTATGGGATAGAATGGAATGTATGTATGGGATGGAATGGAATGCATGAATGGGATGGAAGGGAATGGGATGTATGTATGTATATATGGAATGGAGGGATGGATGGATGAATGTAATGTAATGGTATAGATGATGTATTTATGTATGGAATGGATGAATGTATGTATGTATGAAATGGAATGGAATGGATGGATGTAATTTAAAAAGCAAGCAGATAGTTGTGAAAAACATGCAATTTTAAAAAAAATCCAACAAACGGCTCACCTGATATTATATCACCCCATTACCACAAATGGTATTGGATATGAGGTAGTACTAAATCGTGATGGTTTGATTTACATATTTTTATACTAGATGTGTTGCAAAAAATATATTAAATAGCTGCTTATGAACTTTCAAGACTTTTTTGTATGATTTTATGGATAAATAATAAAACGTAGATTATTACGAACGTATTAGACGTTCGTCCATTAAAATAAAATTCATTTATAACTGCCAAAAAAAGTGTATGTGATAAATAATATAATGTATTGATGGGAATAAATTTTAAAATCCATTAGTACAATTGGAATTTAAAATCTAACTGAAGAAAAAAAATTAATGTTTTGATTGATTCTTTTTTTTTCTTTCAGTAAAATTAATTTTATTTTTCTTCTAAATTCAAATTTGTATTTAAAAATAGTGATATCTAAGTTCTATAATAAACAGAACACATGCTACAGTTTTAAATACTTTCAACTTAAAAAAAAGAAATCAAATTGTTAAAACGCTAAGATTTGGTAAAAAGACTTCACCTTTTCTTTGTTTTGTTTCAGTAGAAATTTTTTTTAGGGAAATGCTTTGTTAAATTGTTTAACAAAACATTTTTGCAACGCTATCTGAGTTTTAAAAAACTCTTTCATAAGAGGATGCAACACATTTTAAGAACTTTAGAATATCTCACAGCCCTTTTCAAAAATGTATGGAAAACATTTTTTTTTTTTTTTTTTTTTTTTTTTTTTTTTTTTTTTGTAAAAGAAATCTTCTGAATCTGCAGACTTGGTGAACATTTTTGTGCCTCTCACTAAGAAGTGCACTTTAAGTGAAGATTCTGAAATATGCATCAGACTCTTTATTTTTATGCTTCCTCTGCTCCCATATGCAAACACTTTCTGTATTTGATATTCAAAGAGGCGAGAAAATCCCAATAGTAAAAAAATGGGGGTTTAATGTTTCTTTACTTTTATTTTCAAAAGTGCCTTTTTCTTAGTAGCAACATGAAGGTGGATATGGTACTGAACAATGATGAATGTAAATTGCTAATAAAATATTGCTCACATTATAGTAAAGTAATTTAAGAAAGTCAGAGTTATTTCCTAAGTAGTAGAGGAGGAAATGTCTTCAGGGAGGATTTTCAAGTCTAATTGCTCAAAATTGTCTTGTTGTAATGTAATTCCAAATATCAAATCTCGATTAGAAACCCCATGTTACAATCTCCAATATATCAAAGCTTTTTTGAAAGCAAAATCTTTGAAAAGCACATTTCCTTAGTGTGCATACAGGCTTCAGGGTTGAATCCTGGCGGTTGCATGAAAGTTTGTTAAGGGTTCGGAATCCACTAACAAGTAGTTAAACTGTAGTTCCCGTTCAATTACCGCCTGTTCTATACAAAATTACCATAGAATCACAAACCAAACCTTAGTTTGTCGTAAGTTATTTTTTCGATATACTGGAGTAAACTTTTTCTTCATTTTTTTAATTTTTATTCTCAATCATAGAGACCAAAAAAAATTTTTGATCATATATATATAGCTATAGATCATATATATAGTTATATATATATATATTTCTTTTCGATGATTATTATATTTTACATACTTACGAGCTGGTAGCTTTCGTATCTATGTCAGCGATGAACTTTATAAATCCTTAAGGTGAGATGGATGGTTAGATGGCACTCGTGGTTATGCGTAGTTAAAACATTTGGAATTCAGATTGGGATTAGGGTTATGAGATAAGAAGAAACACTGGTATGAGAGTTATGAGATAAGAAGAAAATTGGGAAGTAACGTTAATGATTAAAGTAAAACTGGGATGTAACGTGCATGATAAGTAAAACTGGGATGATTATAATTAAACTATGATTAAACGCATGACTATAAATAAAACTAGGATGAACGTGCATCTCTGGATGTAAAACTGGGATGTAACGTGTATGATTAAATGTAAAACTGGGATGTAACGTGTATGATTGAAAGTAAAACTAGGATGTAACGTGTATGATTGAAAGCAAAACTGGGATGTAACGTGTATGATTGGAAATAAAACTAGGATTTAATGTGTATGACTGGAGGTAAAACTGTAATGTAAAATGTGGATGCAATGTAAAAGGATACTGTGGTTCCTGACGCCCTTATTATTTACATACTTGTCATTCTAAAGGCGAATGACTTTAGGCGAAAACAACAGAAACCCAAAAATACGTAGAATACAATAAGAAACGCATGGTTTACTTACTTACCAACTATGGTTTACTTACTTATTGATTACTTTTAAAGTTTGCTTAAATTATACGTTTGGCAGATTTTGCTTGTTAAATTTTATATGTATCTAAAAATCTTTTTAACATTTTTGTACTAAATAATTAACTCTTAAATGTCATTTTCAAATAATGTATGCTTTACCTGTAATTTATATAAGTATTTAGAAAACATTACATAATATATATATATATATATATATATATATATATATTAAAGTGTATTAATATTAAATATAATAATATATTATATATTATTATTATATCATACTTGAATATATATATATATATATATTGTTATTTTCATGATTCCAAGTAATACGTTTACTGAATAGTTGTTTTTAAAATGATAAAAAAAAAGGTATACAAATCATCTAAATCTAATTTTTATTTAAAATATTAATTTAAGTTCAGTAATAATAGGGAAAAATGTAGATCATTGTAATTGTTTATTTTTATAATAAATGTATATTTAAAAAACTCATCATGTAGTTTCAAAGATTTAAAGTTATTTAATGGAAAGTAAAATTTGAATTAAGTAAGATAATTTATCTATGTAATGCCTCTTTGGATTCATTTTTCCTTCATTTAGGTTCATTTTTGCTTTTGTAAGGCCACGATAAATAGATTATGCCAGGATGAGCAAATAAAAGCTCCATGGATTTTAAAACATTTTATTTTTACTTGCAATTAAGGATAATTTCAATACTTTTACAACTGCAAGAAAAAAATTCCTTATACCTTTTTCCAAGAATGTTTTAGAAATGTTAGAAGAATAATCTCTATACAAATCTAAGTCCACACTCGATTACTTCTGTCGTTGAATTCATAGCTTGAAAGACTAATTTTTAAGTCAATATAGTGGCGCCATCCAGTGCACTATTTTAATTAGTTTCGTTATATCTGGGAATATTAATTATTCACCCTGTATATGGCTTTACTTGATTTGTGACTTTTGAAATTTATACTCCTTAATGTTGCTTTATCTTAATTTATACAAATTATGTTGTATGAGAGATACAGTAATGGTTATTGAAGTTATAAACGAATTTATATAGCCCACAATTCTTGAATTTTTAATAGTTTTTCAAATATTATTGGCTTCATGTTGGTTTGAAAGAAATGAATGATTTTGAAAGAAATGAATTATTAAGCGTAATTCCAGTCAACAAAAATAAATTGAAGGAGACGAACAATTATAAAAAAATATGAGGATAAATAAAACCGTTGATCAATAAGACATTATAAAACTGGAAAAAGGAAATTTGAATTTGAAAGAAAATCTAAAGGAAAATTGGAATTTTTGTTTACTTACGTGGTTACGAGACATTTCATAAAAAATGAAATATTGTTTTCTAATACTTATCCTTAGACGCATTGAATATCCAAAAAAATTTTATATCCGAAAGCAATTTGTAACCTGTTTCTTCGTTCTACATATTTAGAGCATTGGAACAAAGTATGTTCAATGCTCTGGTTCTGGTGTTTTGCAGAATGGTCTTAAAGGAGATTGGATAGATTAAATATATGGATTTTAGATGTTGTTGGTTTTTTTGTATGTTTTTGTGGAAAATCTAGAATGAATGCGTCTTTCATTCTTCTTGTAGGGTTAAGACACTTAAATGAATGAATTCTTGGGCATATTTCTTGCTTAATCACTGATCATTATTTTATCTGCGGGAGAGGGGTGCAGCTTCTGTTCTGACGGAGAGCCCGTAGGTAGAAGTCTGACTTTTGCTCCGTGACGTTCTTACAGTCATAGGAGACTGGGACCTACGGTTTAAAGTGTATTCCGGCACCACCGGGATTCGAATCCTAAGCCTGTGGCACCGAGCGCCAGAGGCTAGACACTCGGCCATTCAGGCCCCAGTTGACCGGTTTCTTTATGTAAAATAGGGAACAGTGCCAGTTTCGGAAGACTGTGACTGGAGAAGATAAAGATAGAAGACTTCTATTCAAGTAGGCTTCCAATTGTGGAATAAGATACAAGTACCAACAATCCTAAAAATTAGCTGTTATTGACTTGATTTAATTAAATTTAATTTTTTTGTAACTTTCTTTTACAGGTAAAGAAAGTGTTGTTTGAAATTATTGTTATGAAAGGAAATGATGTTTAGAATAAGGGCATGATGTTTACAAGGTATATAATCATTATGAATTTGTAAGTTCTGAATTGGCACTTGTTTTTTACTTGGAAAATTTACTGCTTGGCATTTCTCGGTTTCAAGGGTAAAATTATTTTAATTCAGTGATTGAAGAGTTATTTTAAGAATGAACAGTACGTTTTATAGATTTTTGTCGCTGCGGAATAAAAATATATTGCGTGCAATTGCTTGAAGGCTATTCAGTAAGAGAGCAGATGATGTCAAAAATACCCCGCATGCAGACTGAGAGAAGAAGTACACTGATAACATTGCCCTGTTGTATGCAACGAGTGGAGAATATTTTCGTCAAAACAGATTTTTTCCCTTTTGTGCAAAAATTCCCGTTATTAATGAAATTATAAATCCTTTTCGCAGCCTAGTCTTTATTACCAATCTACAAGGCTTTTTATATGAGTCCGTTTCTCCAAAATGGATCATAAACTGAAGAAATGTCTAATTTAAGGAAAACGTTGATTCAACAATCTTGTAGTGAAGGAATGACAACGAATACATACAATACTTAAAAGTAATACAGCCAGAATGAAAATGAGGGAAGTTTTATGAAACTGAAAAATGAATGATTCTCTTGAGAATAAAGCGTTCAACAATTTTAAACGGAAGTTAAGGCAATTGGATGACACGATGTAGTAGAAGTGCTGTCTTTGTTTGCTTTAATTACTAGAATGATTTGTGCTGTTAATCAGTCTGGTGGGATTTCGCCGGTAAGCCAAATGCTATTAAACATGTGAAGAATCTGCTGAAGATAATGACCCGGAAGAAGTTTAATTAATTTAGCAGGAATACCATCACAGCCAGGGGAAATGTTGGCAGCAGTGATTATAGCATCTTGTAGTTTGCTGAAAATAAACGGCTTATTATCGTTCGAAATCTTCAGAAGGAAAAATTGCTAAGCGGAGGGTTTATTAAAATGGGATGTCAACAGATTAGCTTGTTGGTTTGGATCTGTGATAACCAAATTAATACTAGTATAAATGATTTTGTTACTGTCAAAAACATTGTTTCTATTATGAATAATTTTATTTTTTTTATTTTTTTTTGCCATTATAGCAAGTAAAGTCACAAACTAGATCCCAATAATTTCTTTTAAGCTAAGATAATGATGAAGTCTGGCGGAAATTTTCTGTAGGTAATGCAAAGGTCACGAAAAAATTGAATGAGCGCTGGATGCAAAAGTTTACTTTTCTCTTGTAAAAAATATATTGTAATGTGTATTCCTCAAAACGAAACTTTGAGTGATGCGAGATTCTATAGTTTTTCATATTATTTTTTACGGAAACTATTATTTGGACAGAAAAGGCTATAAATCAGTTTTTATGATGCAAATATGCATGTGAGATTCTATTGACCATAAAGAAAAATAACTGTAGGCCACATAATAATCTGTCTGCAAGTGTTTTTTAATACTATAAGTTGGGAGGATAAATGGATCGGTAAGTGATTGCTGTCGAAAGAGTATGATTGAATAAAGATAAATTCGGGCAAATATCTGCATTGGAGATCAATAAGAAATGTAGAAGTGCATACGAATTGGTGTGCTAATGTTTATAGTATTTAAATTATTATTGAGAATCCAGTTGATCACACTTTCAGGACTATTCGTTGAAGAGGATTAAAATTACCAAGAATAAGGCAAGTAGATGGCATTTGACGGTATATTGCATCCAGCCAATCTATGGCGAAGTTTCCCATGGGTTTGTTTTGTCGCTCTACGGTCATCTTGTGCACACGAGGGCTAAATAGGCTGGGACCTACAATTTAAAGTGGATTTCGAACCACTAACAAACATCCATGCCACCGCCAGGATTCTATGCCTGGAGCCCGTGGTACCAGAGGCCAGAGCGCTAGTCAATAGGTCATCGGGTCGCCCTTTGGGAGAATAGATGTTGACTACTATAATAGTTTTATGCGAAAGATGATGACTTGTATTTAATTTTCTAAGTGGGAAAGATTAAATTTAAAGTATTGCATGTAATAAGGGAATCGACAGCTATTAAAAGTTACCCTCGTCGCGTGTTATCGGTTGATCTGTTCTATAGATTAAATTTCCAGGAAACGTTTATTATATCCAAACAAGAATTGAAGAAAAATACTGAAGTATAAAACTTTGATACTAAGTACGTTGTAAAATTTTTAATATTGGATAAAACATGAAAACACAGTTTAGTTTAAGAAAAAAAAATTTTGATAAAAGCCTAAAATACTAGTTTATCGCCCTTGACTGGTTATTAAATTGTATAGTAGGAAGAAAGAATATTGGACGCACTGTCATGTGCTAAACTTGTCACAGCTGTTGAAATCTTGTAGAACCCCAAAACCCAATTTTTTAATTTTTTTTTTTATCTCTAAGAGTAGTTACTAGAGTTCCACTGATGGTAGGATTATTTTCTTTATTGCTTGACTGAGTAAAGCAAGATACACCGTAATGTATTTTGTCAGTGTTTTAATTGTGTCCTGAAAAGAGGAAAAGTGCACACAACAGATTTTTTAAATTTTGTCTTGAGCTTCTACAACTTGGGGTTTCACAATTTGAGTTTAGAGGAAAAGGAATTTTGAGTACAATATAACTTCGGACTTCTGTGAAGAAAAGATGGTTAAGTGTTTTGAAATTTAAAAACTGTTCTTCAGCTTTGCGTTTAGCACAGTTAGGGTCTGTGGCTACAGTATTAAGATGCCTGCAATTACAACACTTATGTTAACTATACCTTTATTTTTTTTATAAGCATTCATATTGATCCTTATTCTTCTTGATAATTTCATATTTAAGCGTGTTTTAGAGATAATTTTCTTTTTGTTAAAAAAACAAAAAATTTATGTAGAAAAAAGTTTTGCTTACTTAAATGTTGTTCAAGATCCCAATTTTTATTTAATACATAAGGGATATTTTCAAATAAAAAAAAAAATTTAACTACTTTCTATAATGTTTCTTATACAGGGAAATTGTAGGTATCATATATTTAGTAAAAGAAAAAAATTATTAGATTTTAAAGCAAAATAAGGTTGCAAAACTCAATTATTTTGATATAATAAAATTAGCATAGAATCAGAAAATCTTCTATTTATAAATATGATTACGCATATAATAGATAAACAAATATTGTCTTACTTTAAAATCATGTAACTAATTCAGTTACTTGAAAAACTCGTGCTTCAAAAATCTTGATTCGTGTTATAATTTATTTTTGTATTTCATGTTATTGTTCGTATTATTATATTATTATTACGTATTATTTCATATTATTTCATGTCTGTGTTTAATCATATAAAAAATATATTTTGACAATATCACATTTTACTCTAAAAAAATAATCTCTTGACATTTATTCTTCATAATACTTGCTTTTTTAAGAAAGGATTTTTTTAAGAGTCCTAGTCAAATTTCCATCTTTCTAAAAATGTTATTAAAAACACTTAAACTTCTTATTTTTTCAGCGAATTATTGCTGAGTATTAAAAATGCATCATATAAGGATTATGCTTCTTTTCTAAATTAGGCATCATATAAAGATTATACATTTTTTTCTAAATTATGCATCTCATAACATCATAAAGTTCAAGTATTCGCATCATTTACTAATTCAACTCCTTCTCTGCTCCATATGGTCACAGAATTTGATAATTTTTTTATAATACATCTAGTTTGAAATCAATCTAATATTGTAGAACACTTTAATATGTATATTCAGCTATGAATATTGTTTTCTATAAAGCAATTAAGAAAGTTTTTGTATAATAACGGACATTCAGAGATAAATAAAAAAAAGTTAATAAATAAGAAAAAATATATATATAAATGTTTCTTCGATACTCAACAAACTGAAAACACTTCGTATAAACACAATATCAGTTTAACCATGGAATAGTAAAAAAAAATATTCTAAAATGTCTGTGTGTTGTCTTTGTTGATTGAATAGTTATTCATATATATAATTAAACGTATTATTCATGTACAAAAAGAATTATATAAATCATATTTTATATATTTACAGCATGAATTATGTATATAAACTAGATGTTTAACCAGAATTGCCTGAGGATTTGATTTTTTTCTATTCTGTTAGATAGGAGAATGGATGTAGCGTAAAAAATATATATAACTATTAGCATATATAAATTGAAAATATAACAACACCATATATAAATTAAAAATATTTTTCACATTCATTACAATATTACTTTAATTCAAAAGCTGATCACCTTCAATATTTTCAGATTCACCTTAAAAAGCAAAAATAAATAAACTCTTTGGTGAGCCCACACTTAGGCAAGTATCATAAAGCTGCTCATGAGTTCAAAGTTCTCAAATGAGTTCATGAGTTCTCAAATCCAATTCGCAATACTTAAAAGATTGCCCCTGTGACATATTGATCGCAAAAGCAAGTCTCGGGGGAAATCACAATCACTTAAAATTAAAAGTATGATCCATCCAAGTGAGTGTTATCCGTAAAATAAAAATTGTTTTATCCTCTCTATTCCTTGTTAAATTAGTAGCTTTAATCCCATTGCCCAGAATCTTGACGAAGAGGCTTGCGTCGTTGGAAACTTTTAGTGGGTCGAAGTTTCATGGTAAAATTATTGGAAATCGCACTTTAAGTAAATGGAGATGTGGTGGCAATTCAGTCAGACAAGTTACTTTAAGAACTCTGGTGGGTAATTGTTGACGCTATCAGTATCTACTACAATTTGAAAGATTTATATTCAGTCAGTCCTGTCTAGCAACTAATTGTGATAATTTTGGGGTGCAACCAGGTATACCGCATCTATTAACTGTGTAAAGAATGAATGGATGATATTTTCCTCTTACCAAAGACTACTGATCAATAATATGTTTGCATAATCAACATCATTATTACTTGATAACTCTATAAACTTATCTCTATATCACACTCTTTTTTTCTCATTTTGGAATAAATGGGTTTTGTATTTCAGTTGTTTATACAGGCATTTTTATGTATAAAAACATTCGTTGATTTTTGAGTCTTTATTTGAAAATAATATATAAATATATTTTCGATGGAATTATTTGCTTTTGGCTCTTTGTAAGTAGACGTTTAAATATTTGTTCTTTTCGCCACTATGGTCACAATTCCATGTCAGAAAAACTTTAAGAGCTTAAAAATATGTTGTATTCTTTTATTGTTTTTTTTATAATTTTTTTTGTTATTCTTGAAGACTCTATCTCTTCTAGGAAATAAGAGGTTTTCATTCTCTTTTAAAAAGAGAGATTAAAAACATCTTAAGAACATTGTAAAACATCTATTCTTTTTGAACTATCAATTCTACTGTATTTCTACTGCGAAAGACAGCTTAACAATGAAAGAACTTTTTCTTTCCTTTGCTCTTGGCATATATTTTTAAACTATCACATATGTTCATAACTATCTTTAAAAAGATTCTTTGGTAAGCTTTCACGAAAACGATAACTATTTATTTAATAAAACTTCCTGTTAAACTGGTTTTTTTTCTAGAAGAAAATTTGATAAATATTAAAAATATTTTATTTAATATTATATAAATATTACTTGTATTTCAATAATTTATTAGCATAAATTTTCTTTAGAGTTGAATTTTTCAAAATCATTATATATATTATATTGATGAAATCATAAAACTTTTCTTGAGATAGAGGGAATAATGGCATTAGACATGTTATTATTTAACCAATCGGTAGAGAAGACTAGTCCGGTATCCTACAATAATAACATAAATTGAAACAACAATATTTCTACCTATGGGATAGAAGGGTATTATGATCTTTTTGCGAAACTTTTAGCACTAACAATCGCATTTGAGAGTTTAGGAAAAAAACTCCAATAAAATCGATTAGAAATATCGATGCTGAAATTCTCACCTATGTTAGCACAATACCGATCGAATCTCCGCGTTTCTGAAAAATGTAAAAGATTTTTCTTTCTGCGTGTTAGTGATGTGCTTTAAAATTGAGACACTGTTCAGACTGCTAAAAAAAATATAGCTGAAAATTCGAAAATCGAAGCATAAATTTAATAAATCGGCAGAAATAGTTATTCACATTGTTTTGAATAATAATGTAGAAGGTAATGAAAATGATACATGATGTTGAAGATTTGGTAATGAGCAGATAATGTAAACAACTAGATGGATGGATTCTATTATATTAAGTGTTTTAATACAGTGCAACCTTACATTATGTGTTACCAGTTATACTGAAAATCTTTAGAAGATTCTGTATACACCAATAACTAGAAAAAACACACCCTATATTTCCCGTCCTATTTACGAAACTAGAAAATTTTAGCTAAGGACCTCACCTTGAAATTACATAGTTTTCAAACTAGTCACTTAAAGAAGAAAGGTAATAATGTCCTTTTGCATGATAACTAATGTATATTGAATCGTGTTATGGAACAGGACATTGACGTTTATGTTTTTATGCCATTCATGACCAATTAGTAAACCTTGGCTTGATTTACTACAGCCTTAATGAACACTCAGAGTTTTTCTTGAGTTTAATTTTTAATTTTATCGCTATAATGACACAATGGAATTTGATTTTTAAGCGACGTATACACCATTTTTCATATGCATATTTTTACCCAGCTGGACATTAAAAAATTTTCTTCGTTCGTACCTTATTTCCAGGGAAGAACAAATCCCCCACCATACTTCTGTAGGGCAATGTAATTGTAGTTATGAATGATAATGATACCTTCGCAATATATCTTTCAAAAAAATGTTCTGGTTGTAGCAGTGATATAATAAAATAAAATAAATCGATAAACTTTTCATTATCTGGTTAATATTGTTGATGCTGCATTTGACGTGTTGGAATGGACTGAATTTAGTTTTGACAAGGAAAATGTGAAGTAGGTATTTCTCTCCGACCATGCATTTTGAAAGAGAAATAAAAAATAAATAAATAAAATGCTATATTTGTCTTATCCCATTATTGTTTTGTAATTTACAGTCAACCTTTTAAAAGCATTGAATTCGTCATCCCTTAAGTGTACCATTTAATTTCAGCTCATTACCACATACCCATAAATTTTTACTGTAGTTTTAGGAAATAGTTTTTCGTTATTCTTCCTATATGATGTGGAATTAAGAATACTTTAGTAAAAGAATACAATTTTATCACATATTCAAATTCTTTTCATCGATTTAATGGTATATTTTTTCTTGAATGCTCCAAGTACTCTTTTCTTTTTGTTTGTTTTTCCTTTCTAAACGTTTATGTTGTGGGTTTTTTTAACTATTTAATAGTTTACAGAATAAATTTTCTGAAAAAAAGTAAGTGGAGCGTGAAATTTCCTTTTTTGATGATCTTTTCATTTACATACATTTAACTTTCTAAAGCGTTAAAAAAAATTGTAAAACTTCACAGTTCAGTCTCTTCATAATTGAGATTCAGCAAAAAAACAAAATAAAAATTACGACCACTGAGAATTAAAAAAAACTGCTTTATTTGCTTACTGGGCATGTAAAAAAAGTTTTATGCGGAAAAAATTGAATATATTACTGAAGCCTGATCCTTGCTGAATTAATTAGAGATGAGGTTATTTATTTTTGGTTTATTTAAAAATAGCTTCTAAAAGATAAAAATCAATAACGCGAGAATTTAAAAAAATGAAACTAATGGTGAACATTTATGACATATTTTATTATTAAATATGACATATTTTTTTTTCGTACCCAGCTTCAAACTAATCGCCTAAAAATGTAGGTAGTTTTGTATACAGCGTAAAAACTCCAAAATTATTCCAAAACTGTATAACAATTATTTTTTAATTAAAAGAAATTTTTTTAAATATTTTTACCTATTTTAATATAAAAATAAAGAATTTTCTATTAGACTTTATCCGCGTTTTTTTTTTTTTTTTATCCTATCTGTTTTTTTTTTTTTTTTTTTTTTTTTTTTTTTTTTTAAATTTATTTATAATTAATTATAAACCCTTAGACATCATTTACTAGATATAATTCGTTATAATACTTTAAAAGTTAGGATATATTTAACAAAAACATCAACAACATTCTATTTTTTAAAGAAGGATAATTTTTCTAGTATGAAAAAAAAATGGAATAAATACTAGGTTTAAAATTCAATAAGAAAGTGATTTTTTCTTTTTAAATTAAGTTTAAATGAAGTAAAATTTACAAGATAATTTTTGTTTTATTTTTATTATTTATTTTATTATTTATGTATATTGAAAGAGTGTTTCAATATTGTACTTTTGGCATCATCTGACGATAAGGATCATTAATAATAAATTAATGATTACTCAGATTAATTAATTATTATAGTCAATTGTAGATTATTTTCTACCATGCAAATGAAATAAATTCACATTGTTAATTTACAATCAGAAATGCAGTTCAAATAATATAAATCTTTAAGTTACTAACATCACTTTATTAGCTACCTAAACTTATTTAAAAAAAACACAAAATATCAAATTCTACGGTATTAAATTAGGGTATTTGATTTACAAAATAAAGTTTAAAAGGAAATTTTCTCTATCAGACATAGTGTAAAAGTGATTTATATTTAGCAAAAAATATTTAAGAATTATTTATATTTAGAATTTATTTTATTTAAGAACTATTTATGTATTAATGCCGGGAAAGTTACGACTATTAATATTAACTCTATTTCATTTTTATGTAAATGTTATGGAGATTTGACTGAAAATGCATTGGAAAATTCTTCTGCTGCTTCGTGTAAAGCATTCTGTGGATTTTAAGCCTCAAATATGAGATTTTACACATCATATTTTTAACATTTGTTGAAATGGAAACAAAACTAATTGAAATAAATTCAACAATGGTTGTGTCGAAAATAACAAAATAGTTACTGTTATTAATAATCTTAATACAGTTATTTTCTTCATAACTTTTGTTGAACTTGAAATTAAAAACTATTTATTATTATTTTGTTTAAGATAGAAAGTTTTAAATAAGAAATGGTTAATAATTTTACTTATATTGGATCAAACATTAACAACCTAAGTGACATAGATCTTGAAAGAAAAAGACTTATTCTTGCATCTAACAGCTGTTTTCATGGTTTTAGAACTTTTTTAAATTCAATATTATTTAAGAAATATACAAAAATTGTGTTAAATAAAGCAATCATTAATCCTGTGCTCACCTATAGATCTGAAACTTGGGCTTGGACTAAATCACAGGCTGAACAGTTGGCTTTGAGCGAAAGGCACTTAGAAATATGTTTGGCGCTGTGAATGGAGTGTGGAGGCAACGATGTAATTTTGAGTTATATAGTTTGTTTAAGGAGGTTCATTAAATTCACCGAGATAGAGCGTGTGAGGTGTGCGAGCCACATCTGCCGAATGGATTCCTCATCCTTGATATATAGAATATTCAGCTATATACGTTTTGGAATTAGAACTATTGTAGATGTAAACAGTAGTTACAATTATATATATATATATAGTTATAACTATATAACAACTAACATATAAATATATGTATTCTAATGCAGCTGGCAAACACTTAGACAGTTGTCCTGACCGATGTTACTCACTTAGCACTACCCAGGAGGTGCGCGTAGCTCGAAGATAAACTACGGACGCGAAGTAACACTACCACTGCAAAGCTCTATGATCATGTCTGACTGAGACCTACGGTTTGAAGTGGATTCCGAACCACTACATACATCCATGGCACCGAGCCCCAGAGCGCTAGCCCCTCGACCATTCAGGACCTCATATGCATATGTAATAGTAGTTATAATTACATATACTGATAAGTAGTTTATTAATTTTAAGCTGAGATGGACCGATTGTGTGGAGGCAGATTTTAAATTTTTAAGAGTTAACTGTAAAACTGTCGCAAAGTAAAGATTGGAATGGAAGAAAGTTCTCTGGAGGGCCTTGGTCCACCATGGGCTATCGATCAATAGTAGAAGAAGAATTATTATTTTGTGTGCTAAAAAAGAAAGTTTTTTTTTTTCAATTTTGTTTTAATTTAACTAATTATGCTTATAAAGTTATTCTGCGTAATGTACTATAGTCATCGCTTGGCTGACAAAAAACACTATGGAAAAGAAATTTTTCTAAAGTAGTGGCACTCGAACATTTTACCTTTTCTTCTCTGTAGTCAATATTTTATTATTGATCAGACTAATCTCGATCCTTTCATCATATAATTAATTTCGATAATATTTATAGTTTGTCTTAGCAATATAAAAATAACAGGGGGAATAAATAAAACTTAAATTTACTATATAAATTGGAAATATATCAAGTTTATTGAAATGTAACATTAACTCTAAATAATTAACTATATTTCAGATAAAGTCAAATATTTTATGTCATCGATTATCTAAAAACCTTTTTGAAAATTTATTTTTGCACTTCATTTTTAATCAGAAAGTTTTCTTTAGATTATTACAAAATATTTGGTTTTGAATAAAAAAGTTTTAATAGTATCCAAATAAAAAACGAAGCACGTCCCTTTAAATAATTGCTGTGAAATAAAACGGGAAATTTTCTATTTTTATAATTAGAATCAAAAGTTCCTTAACTATTAGACTAATATGCTCATTAAAAACAGTTCTCCATAGACTTTTCATATTAATTTAGGGTGATTTACTTTTTATCATTAGAAAATAAATCACGTCGTTGTCTGGAGATTGCCGGAACCTTGATTTTGAAGGCCACAATCAATAAAACCATAAACCATTAAAGTCTTTACTTTAAACTTCAATACATGAATTTATTGTAATAAAGAAAAAACATTTAAAATCTATTTACATATAATTCACTGAATAACAAGCGTTTTATTGCCAGAGTAAAGAATAAAATGTAATTGTTTTTATTAATATATATTAATTCCTATTGTATTTTCTTAAAGAATAATAAAGTTAGTTAAGAATCTTTCCTTAAAGTAATATCTGCCTTGGAAAATATTTTTGCAGAAATCTTTTCCAAAAATCTTACCTTCCGGTATTTTAATAACAATATCATGAAGAGTACAACTCCGGTAATAGAACAATATCATGAAGAGTTTTGTGTATTTCTTACAGACAGTTTTGGGATTAAAAACCAGGCATCCATACATAAATTGCTCTGAAAGAAAATGATAAGTCTTGCATGTTTAGAATTAGAAGGAAAAAAAAAGAATCAGGTTTATAGGAATGTCAGCATGTTATATATTATTTCCTTCATTTTCTTAAAGAATAAATTCATTTAGTTCAGAATCCTCCATTAAGTAACATATTCCTTCCTAGTAGAAATGTTTCTCAAACCTTGTATGATGTTCAGGATACATAAATTTATTGTTCAAAGATATAGGAGACTTGCATGAATCTGGAGATGGTTTTGGAAACAAAAAGAAACTTCTCCCATAAATAAGTTGCTGTGAAAGAAAATAGTAAATTTTATAGCTTTACATTTAGAAAAAATTTAGAAACATCTTTTGTATTTTTTTCTTTACTAATCCGGCTAATTAGTAGTAAGTGTGAAATTCATATTAATTAATGTGTTCATCAAATAATCATCTGCATTAATTTTTTTATTTACTTTGTTTAATTCTTATCAGCAAAGATTTTTTCTCCAGTTTAGAGTCTCGCTTTAAATGACAACTCAAGCATTATTGGTGGAATCTTTTTATCTTATCTCTTCCTTTTTTCAATGTATAGATTTTTTATACATAGGAGGTTTGTATATATATCTTTAGATTGCTTGGGGATCATAGGATAAATACAGTTAAGGTGACAGTTCAAAATATTCAGATTTTGACATTCAGATTCATTTAGATTTTGATTTTGTAATATTAGTTTTGAAACATGAAGTCTTGCGTTATCAGGGAGAAAACGCTTTTCGATTTATCAACTCTGATTCTGATGATTACATTTTCTGATGTACAATATAAATTTTTTGACAATAACAAAATATACTAATTTTTTGACATCATTCCTACGAATATGTAATGGATAATTCCCCTATGGTTCTTCCAAACCTTCACTAATGTCTTCTTTACATATAACTTGATCTGGGTGAATGCTTAGGCGTTTCATCAGCACCAAGCTATTACTTTGCTGAGCGTTTACTATTATCATACAGTAATGGCTTTTCATCACAAGTAATGGCAAGGTCCAAAAACGAACAATTTCCTTGCCTGATTCTCAATGATGTGCAAACCTACAAGCGTTACTAATTTTGCTTACCTGTCGATTAGTGTGAAACCCATTTGTCTAGTTTCTTCCTTTTACCAAGCTCTGCAACATATTTCAAAACTGTTGTTATGCTTGGTTAAAGATCAACAGCCAGTTCTCATACAGTTTCTGTAGGTTAAGCTTTAAATTCTATCTTCAGAACATCATTAGAAAGTGTACCAGAGGTTCATTTTCGAAGCATCTATCTCCTGATTATCTCTTCCTATATATTATTGTAGAACGCCGACTAGCATTATAAAGTTCATTTCATGTGGAATACTCTAACATAGCATAAATGCGTGATTATAAGAGAAATTCACACTTAAAAATTAATAATTTTGTCAAATTAATAAAGGTGTCAAAAAAATTACAATTGATTTGTTATTAACAAATTATTTATATCAAATTACTTTTATAATTACACAAATTTATGAATAACAACTTGAAAATAATTTTCAAAATTCAAAGTAATTAACTTTTAAAAGAAAGTAAGATATGAAATAGTCGAAGGACAATTTTATTTGCTTCCTAAGGTATGAAAATAATATAATATGGCTGTTCAGGTTTCTAATTCATTTTTCAGCGTATTGTGAGCTGCTTAAACCAATTTCAACTGCAATTATTTTATCGTATAATCTGCAGTAAAATGATTAAAAAATAAATTGTATGTAAGCTATCAGTTGTGTTACAAAAAGTGGAAAAGTATATGAATGAAAAATAAATAAAAAATAGACTTAAGAAATGTTTTTAAAAGAGCAGTGGTTAGAAGTTCAATCAATAAAAAAAATGTTGAGAAAAGAAATCGATAAGGTATTCCTTGAAACTTATTTTCCAAGAAATTATTTGTTTTTTTAATCCAAATTTTGTTTATTAATGTGCCTTTTTTTATATTCAATGGACAATTTTAATACATAATGAATAAAATAATTGCAGTTCATACTTGAATTATATTGAATGGCAGAAAATTTCTCATTTAACTACTTGAAAATGTTTATTCTCTTTAATTATTTTTTTATTGTAATTATATATAAAAGCTAATTATTTGTGAAAAATAATATAATCAATTCACTGATACTGTCTCGATTTTTAATAACTCAAATTTATCAATCCACCAAATTTAAAAAGTTTTTTTTTTTTTTTTTTTCTTTTATTGGAAAATTTTTCGGTGAATTAGATATTTATTAAATCTTTTGTTAATATTAGGTAAAATTCTTTCCTTTATGCGTGAATGAATATGACAAATAGAAAATATATATGGGGGTATATCCAAAGCAAAATGTTATTTAGCATTAAATTTGTGGAGTTGCAATGTAACGTTTTTAAGTATTTCATAATTAATAACATTCACAATACGAAATAAATTCAATAATTTATCTAAAACCATCAAAATCGTATTTAAAAATACAGGGCATTGTTTAAAATGAGAACATTTTAAGTTCTCATTTATTTATTTATTTTTCTTTAGCAAACAATTTCAATTTTTTGTATTACAGCGAAGAAGTTTGAAAATAATTAAGTTTTGTATCCTTAAAGTTGAAAGGAAAATCAAATGTCAGTAAGATATAAATAAATCAGACCTTTTTTAATTTGTTTAGCAAGCATAATTACAGCTGTAAATATGTTACTAAATAATGAAAATCACTTTTTTTTACAATACTACATCATTTTTACCAGTTCAAACAAATATATTTTCCAAGATTTTTTTTGTGATCTTCCAATTTTTTTCGGTTTTGCTGTAACTATTTAAGGCAATAAGTTTGATTGGTATTTTTTTTAAATTTAATCCGGCAATTAAATCCAATTATATTATGATTTATTCTTCACGGAAACAGGTTTTGAGCAGCAATATTCACTAGAGGAATAATTGGGCTCATTTATAGTTTTTTAATCAATGTTATTGTCGAAAGCATTTCAACGGACCTTGCTTTTTTCTCTTATACATGTTTTCACGTATTGCTTTTGCTACTTTTTTTAAAATGTTTTTTTTTAAACTGCTCGGACTTTTTTAACAGCTTCATTGAATAAATTTAATAATCTGATTTGTTTGGATTCCATTTCATAGCAATATTTTAAACTTCCTCCCACAGTGCTAGAACACTTTTGATTTGAAAAATCGTAAAAATCGTGTCGTATTTGTACAATCGTAATTTCTTCATCCTAATCTTTGGATGAAATTTTTATTTCATTTTTTTTATCTTGCTGTTGGAAAAGTTCTATTTGCTGACTCAATTCATGGTCATGCATCTCCAATAATTCTTCAACTTCTTTTTCAGAGTTAAGATCCGTTTCTGCAATATCTTTTACGAATTTGAGTCCTTCACCTGACGTTTCTTCATTTAAAAAAAAATGATAAGATTAAATAATAAATAAAAAGTTACCCCCATGCTGTTTGATTCCTTAATTAAAAGATTTTTTTTACTGTCACACGTCATTAACCAAGTACGTCATTATCAGAAGTCATTGTTAATCGAGTATGTTGTAATCTGAGATCGTCGTTAAACAAGATATCACTCTAGATTAATATAAGCAATTTCTGAATATATATAATATGTATATCTCTGTGTGTGTGAAGGGGGAAGTTCTCACGAATTGCATAGATTAATATTATGCAGTTCATTGAAATGTATCACGAAAAGTTGTCATTACTTGAGGTTATCTGAGGTTTAAAACCCCTCCCTTTACCAAAAAAAATGGAATTTTTCATGGAATTTATATATATATATATATATATATTGTAAACTTTCAATATCTTTCAATATTTTCTATTACATAGTTTAAAGTTTATAAAAGTTTCATGAATTTATATAATTTGAAGATCCTGCTCTAAAGATGCCAGGTTTTCAGTGGTATGATGTTTTAAAATTTTTTAAATTGCAATTTTGATGTGATGGGGAATATTGAATCCAAAAAAAGAATTGCCTCAAAATAGTACAACAATACAGTTTCCCATAAATATAATTATTCTGCAATACCGTCATTTTACACTTTTTTTAGTTCTTTGTTAATATTTTCTACAACTGTCAATATAATCTGACGTTTTACAAATACCCATCAAAAACCTCAAATATTTACTAAAACCCGTCAAAATGAAACTATCGCTTAATACAAAAAACTCTGATATATAAAATAATATTCAACGCACTATTATAAGAGGCTTTGACTTTAATGAGAAAATTTTAAACCTTTTTATGTAGATGAAAAATAAATTTTGTGTTCCAACGTAATACATATTTTATTTTTCTTATTTTTCTTTGTAAAAATTATAAACAAATATTTGGTTACATAATAACAGTGATTATGAAGTTTTTTTTATAAATTATTTATGTCCGAAGTTTTACAAAAATAAATATATCAAAATGATTTATACTTACATTTTAAGAATATCTTAAACATTTTTTTATCATAATACCACTTTTTAAATGTTTACTACTTATTGGCTTTAATTTTAAACACTGTAAACTACTTTCATAAAAAAAATATGTTTGTCAAAATAAAACTCACATAGCATAAATAAAATAATAAATAGTTCTCAAAATATGATAATAAGAGCTTCTTACATTCATAAATACTTTATAATTTCTTACATATGATATCCTTATAAACGACTTACGTTTCGATTTTGCATTATATAATTGTTTATAATCCTCCTCTTCCAAAACATGTTTTCTTTTCAAATACTAATTTTAAAAATCATGCAAAAGAAAATTCATTCATTCCATGTTTTATCCATACAGCAAATTTTCTTCTGTCTTTAACATTTTTTTAAAATAGAAATTATTTGTTAAAATATGCTCTACATACCAGAAAATGGAATAAATAAATTGAACTCATTTTGAAACAGTTTCTTAAAAAAAGAATCCGATATGTTGCTGCTTCGACTCACACAAACAAAGGCATTGATTGAAAAGAAAAAGAATTCAATTATTCCCTCAGATTTTTTTTTCCAATTGTTTTTCTCGAACTTCATTTTGCAAAAGCAATTAAAATGGCTCAGTAAATATGAAGCTTTTCAGATTATTCATAACATTTTAAAATGAATGGGGTTTCTCAAAAAATTTCGATTTCGATTTGTATTTATAAATAAATAAAATTTAGTTTTTTTTTTTTATAAAAAAATAATAATTGTCTCAACAAAACATTTTCATGAAATGAATTCTTTTTCATGTCTTAAATCTTATATACAATTTCTTTCATTTTTTCTGATTAAAGAATTTTCATTTGTGTTATTCATAAATGTTATGTTTTCTTGATTTATTTAAAGATATTTTCCTTTTAAATAATAAGATCATTAAAACTACTTTCAAATATATTCATTTCGTATATCGCATAGCATATAATCAAATGCTTTCCAAGATTTACAAAGATCTCTTAAAATATCTTTACAAAGTTTAAAGCAGGGACTGCCAACCCGCTGCCCCCCTTGAATATTTTTCCAGCCCGTGAGATTTATCACACTCTTACAAAATATATTTATTTTATTATGGTCAAAGTAGTGAAAATCAATTTATTAAAAAAATACATTATTTGTGTAACCATATATTCAAAAATTAACTGTCGAATTATAAGAAGAATTAACTTTGATTTTAAAATAATATTCTTGCGAATATATGGCAGATGTTGCCTGTTTTATTTATGAGTTTACGGTTGAGAATAATTAAACTATATTCTGCGAACTCATGAGGAGTGGAAAAGCAAATATCGCACTAGTAAAATAAATAATTTTTAACGTTTTTTTTTATTTCATTTATATTTATATAGGGCCTGAATGGCCGAGTGGCTAGCGCTCTGGCGCTCGGTACCACAGGTTTCGGGTTCGAGTCCCGGCGATGCCATGGATGTTTGTAGTGGTTCGGAATCCACTTTAAACCGTAGGACCCGGTCCTAATAGGATCGTAGAGCGTTGCGGGGGCATTGTTACTCCGCGTCCGTGGCTTATCTTCAAGTTACACCCTGGGTAATGCAAAGTGAGTAACGTCTGTGCAGCGCTTGCCTTAAGTCATCCAAGACCAAGCTGTCTAAGTGTTTGCCAGCTGCATTAGAAAGAAAAAAAATTATATTTATATACTTTTTATATTTAATTTTTAGTGGTATACATTTCTTTACAGTGTGTATTTAGTATTATTATTATTATATTATCTATGTTTACATGTAAGCATAAAAATAAACACAATAATAATAACTCATATGTTTCAATTTCTCGTTCCAAAAAATGTCTATAGTGGGTCTAAATCTAATATGGGGATATATAATTTTATATGCGGCCCACGAAGTTATGATGTATTTCCAAATGGCCCGCAGGATCATTTGGGTTGGCCACCCCTGGTTTAACAGATGGTAGAGGAAACATATAAATGACAAGCTTACCCGCTGTGTGTCTAAAAAAAACCTTGAAGTATAAATTTAAAGTCAAATTAAATATTAAAAAAAATTACCTAACTGTTTCCAGCATTTCCTTCTTGTTTCCAGTATGAGCATGGACTTCTCATAGTAGGAATCTTTGAAACGGCGTCTTTTCAAAGAAAAACTTGAATATTTTCAAAGGGTCTTTGTGAAGAATAATCTGGATATTTTCGAAGAAATATCTATATTTTTGTGTCGAAGTATTCGGATTCCATCATGATTGAACGCCTTTACACCACTGAAGTGCAATATTACATGGATACTATTTTTGACTATTCTTTTATTCATCGTGATGACCAAATTTGCTATATCTGGATTGTATTTTTTTTTTTTGGAAGCACATGAATCAATATCCCAATTGTTTCCCAACTACATGAACTTGCCTGACTATCTTGTACTGCAGAAAGTTTTGAGACATACATGGAACTTCCGAAAATGTCTAAAGATCTATGCCTCCACGATCGCAAGTTTATATTTGGGGTTGTAGTCGATCTTTTAAATATCTACTCCAAAAACCAAGACTCGTTAGAAGATTTATTTGTCCTCTTTTTATTTCACTTTTCAAATTTTAACCTTAAACGTTTCAACACGGAATTTCCAAACACACATAATGCTGTGACAAGTAAAGCTTCTTCTGATCTCCTTTCCAACTCTTTAAATTGATTCTAACCCATAAGTGCAAATCTAATCAACTTTTCTGTACCAAAATAAGGACATGTATATTAATAATGCATCTTTATGCTTTTTAAACTGCCTTTAGTGTAAGATGTAAACAGATATTCTGTGGCACATGTACTCATTTTATCTTGTCCACAATAGATACTTATATTAAAAAAATGTTTTAATTACTTTTTACATATTCATTTAATATTTAATGTAAAATAAGTAAATAATATAATAAAATTAAAATGTTTGCATCAAAATTTTTATTATTAGTTAGCTTTTGAAGTAATCAGGCACGAAAAGATTAGTTAAGTGTTTTTATGTATAAATTGCTTAATTTTAAAGCCTTCAAATAGTTTATTTAAAAATATATATTGACCAAACATTTATTTATTGGCTGTTTTTTGAACGCAGTTTTAAATAGAGCATGTATTTTAACAATGCTTTGGAATACATGAGGAATTCTTGAAACATTCACGTATGATTAATGCTTTTCATAACCAACAGAGTTGAGATTCGTGTGGTAAAGTAAATTAAAAATAAGTAAATTACAAAATATTAGATAATATTTATTATTATGCCAATGCAGTGCTATGTCATTATAATGGCAACACAGTTCCATACACAGGACTTCTGCATACCTTCCAACTCATTAGAGAACTATTTAAGAACACCTTAAAGGATGAGATCAAGTTCTTACCTGAGCCTAATTAAGGAATCTCGTCGCAATGTCTCATCTTGCGTGTATGATTTGATGGATAGGAAAAAGGTCTCATCTTGCGTGTGTGATTTCACCAAGGCGACAAGATAGCGACCAAAAAAGGAAACCGGTTTCAGTTTATAGCCCAACTTTCAACTTCAAGCGGTTTTTCTATGCGTAATGCTATTTCTGACGTTTCGCTGTGAAGGGGTAAAATTTGGTCGCTTGGATATATTTTGGGAAACTTGATATAAGACTTGAAGAGGGGTGAGAAAGCCACTAGCACAGTGAAGTCACGCCTCATTGTTGAAAAGAAAATCTGATGAGGAATTTTCAATTGTAAAACAGGAAAATCCTGGTGAAAGGTCCCAGAAATTTTTTTCTTTCTAATGCAGCTTTCAAACACTTAGAGCTTGGTCTTGGATGCCTTAAGGCAAGCGCTGCACAGACGTTACTCACTTTGCATTACCCAGGGGGCGCGTGTAACTTGAAGATAAGCCACGGACGATGAGTAATAATGCCCCCGCAAAGCTCTATGATCATGTTAGACCGGGACCTACGATTTAAAGTGGATTCCGAACCACTACAAACATCCTTGGCACCGCCGGGACTCGAACCCGAAACCTGTGGTACCGAGCGCCAGAGCGCTAGCCACTCGGCCATTCAGGCCCGTACCAGAAAATCAAGACAAGAAGAACAGTAGAGGAATAAGAGATGCAGGAAAACTCATTCAAGGGTACAGACATGATTAATGTTATTTTTCATGTGGTGAATGAGTCCATAGAATTTGTAATTGCCAGAGAAACTGCAGTAAGCCACACGCAAATAAAGTGTTAAATGGGGAGTACTATACTCTATATTCTAATAGTAATGATTCTAAAGTTGATGATAATTAGTATTTGAACAGTGGAACTATAGAAATGTTCTTTAATAGGCACAAGTTTAAGAATTTAACCACCAAGAAGCTAAAAGTCAAAAGCTCCAAATTCAGAAAAAAAAATTTGAAATCTTCATAATTGATGTTATTATTTTCATATCAAAATAAGAATGTGATAAATGTACCTTATTCCTTAATGTTTTATATGTTCCTAATCTTGATGGAAATAAGTGGACAGAATTGAAGAGATGGGAAATGTCTGTTTTATTGACTGGAAGATCATTATTAAGAATCTAACCAGAATCATCCTTACTCGTCTCAGGAGTGGAAGGCTACAAATAATTGATAAAGTAGCAAAAGTGTAAAAGGTGTTCTTTACCAAGCATGAATAACTTTTACATAGACTAAACAACTTCAAAATAGATTGAGTTAGAAAACTGGATTAAAATGTGCAGCCAAAAAATAATAACTTAGGAAAATTGTTTACAACCTATATGATGGGCCAAATGAAGGAGCTGCCTTTCCTCAAGGTGGAGTTATTCCACAGTGATGTTGTTGGGTCTATTACTCCTGGGACTAAAAGTGGATGCAGCTATATTGTTAATTACGTAAAGGATTACTCAAGAGTTTTAGTAGTAAAATCAATTAAGTTAAAGAGAGAAGTTATTGAAAAGTTCATAGAGTTCACGGAAAAAGTGCTATAAATTCCAATGGGTTAAAAATCCCGAAGTTAAGAAGTGATAATGACTGAAATTATATAAGCAACGAATTCAAAGATTTTCTGAACCAAAGTGGAATATCCAGGCATTTAAGTGCCAAGAACACCTGAATAATATGTAGTAGCCTAGAAACTATACTACGTTCGACATGATTAGATACCTTTTCCTGTAATCTGTTTTTCAAATGCAATATGGAGGACACAGTTAACACTGCACGCTACCTGCGAAATAAATATATCTCAAAAGGCATTCGATGAAGACTACCAGAAGAATTACTGACTGGAAAATTCATACGATATGATCATTTGAGGACATTTTGGTGCAAATTCTTTGCACACATAGACTTTGCACAAACACTGTTGAATGAACATCTGGAGAAACTGTTTTAAGAATGTGTTTTGTTCAATACATTAAAAGGGTAAAAAAATACAAAGTATGGAATCAGAAAAGATAAATTCTTTGTCAACAGGTTGAAACTGGTTTTTTACTGAGGAAGAGTTAACCTACCCAATAAGTTCAAAAGGATGGTGAATTGTTATTTCATATAGTGATGAAGATTCTAGTAGTGAACTGAATCAAGCAGAATTCTGTGGGAAGAATGAAACTGCATATAGAAGCATTGCAATCAAGAAATCAGAAGCAGTAGGAACAGCAAACATTGTTTCGGAAGTAGTCATTTCATATATTTGATTACAGTCATTTCTTGCAAAAATGTGAAAGGAGTCTAAGAAAGCAGAATTAGAATGTCAGGATGTAAAACGAAGCAGAATTAGAAAGATGCCAAAATCAGGCATGGTAAATGGTACCAAAACCAGCCCCAAATAATCCAATCGGTGTTCAAAAAGAAACAGACCTTTAGAGGGAGACAACAAAATTCAAATATCGCCTGGTGACTATAAGGATATTCTTTGTTCCAAGCAGAAATTTCATAAAGAAATTCTCTCCTGTAGTTATGATCAAATCCCTTACGAATACTCATAGTCCATCTGTCGAATTGGACTTATCCATCCATCAAATGGACATTATCTCAGCATGTCTCAATGGTACTTTGAATGCAGATAAGTATATGATGCAACCAGAAGGATTCAAGGAGAAAATATTTAGTGTGTGTGTGCCCAAAAAGACCTTATATGGATTGAAGTAATCAGGAAGAGAGTGGAACAAATATTTCGATTTCTTTAAAGACCGTCTTGTTCCATACATGATTGGTGCATTTATTTATATAAGTTGATATACCTTTTACTGTATATAAATGATATGCTTATTGTTGGAAAGCACGATTATTGGTGATAATGAAACTTGATAATGAAAAGGTTTACGACAAAATAACATGGTGAGGCTAGAAAACTAACTAGTCTCACTGATAGGAAAGTGAGAAAAGCTTCACTATCCTATCGGGGAGAATCACCAGGTTTTCATATTGCTCATTAGACCAAATGTCTTATATTGAGGAAGTACTGAAGTCTTTCAAAGTTACTGATGTCAAAGAAGCATTAACACACTGGGACTCGAATGTGAAACACCATAAAATTAGTGATATAGAATGGAACATCATTAAGGAGAAGAAAGACAAAATCGCATATAGGTAATTCATTAAAGCATACTGTAGCTCGCCTGTGATACACGCCCTGTAGTAGTGTACCATTTCCATGAACTGGTTTAAAGAAAACCTTCAGATCATCAGACGTTTGAAACATACTTTTTATTACCTGAAGACACCAAATCTTTCGTCCTGACTGACAGCCTGACAGCGAGTGAAAATGCTTACAGATCCAGAATGGGCTGCAGACCCTACTTATAAGAAATCCTTTAATGGATATGTTTGAATTTTAGCAGAGATTACCATTTTATAGTCTTGCAAAAGAAGCAGTGTTCTGTAGCACTGTCCTCTGCAAATATCCTCTGCAACTGTCCTCTGCAATACTTGGCTATGGTTCATATCACGAAGGAGGAGTTGTGGATTAAAGGACTGCTAGAAGAATTATATGTGCAGAATGCTGCCCTCACTTATGTAAAAATTTTATTTGATAACTACGCAGCCCATGTTCCTGGAAATCAAACAACCACTGAAAGAAGTAAACTTATCGACATAAAGTATCCTTTCATTAGAAACTGCGAGGAGAATCATCAATTTAGATTTTGTTATGTCTAAATACACTGTCGAAGACATTTTTACTAAAATTTTAAGAAAGCAAGATTAATGAACTAGAGAAACCACCTGAAATTATTTTTTTTCCACTTCAAGTGGTTACTAGTCCTATTAGAGTAAAATAAGTTTTATATGAAATTTTTTGTTAAAGGTGTTATATTACATGGTGGGGTTATTTTTTCTTTAACATCCACCATATTTTTGTATAAATTTTGAGAGGAATTTTGTCTTTAGTAATATAAATTGAATAGTTGAGTGTATATCTTAACTGAGTGCAACTGACGAAAAACAATTTCTGCTTTTTTTTCTATTAAACTAGTTCAATTTCTATTTATTACTAATATTTTAAGTTTACACGTAATATTACTCATTTATTAATATTAATTTTATTGTTTAATTTCAAATTAATTATATCAATCAGTAGTTAAACATTTATATGCTGAGACGTGAAGTTAAATCCAATATATTAGGAATGTCTTTAAATTAATTAGTATTCAAATTTAAAGTAAATTTTTGACGCTCATTTGAAAAGTTCATGTATTTATAGTAAAACGTTTTTAACAAGTATGAGCATTGATTTAGCAAGGAGAAGTAATAAATATTATCTGTTACTCATCTTCCATGCTCAAATGATAATTAAATTCTGTTCATCACTCATTATCCATCATCAAAATCAGAAAAGTTTCAAAAGTATTGTTTGTTTTTTTTTTATTTCCAATGGCAAGGAGTACATAAATATAAATAAACAAAACATAGAAAGAACAAAAAACATTAAAATACAGTATAAGAAGTAAAGACCGAAGTCATCGCCCAAGAGCTCTCTATCATGCCAATATTTCGCAATCTCGGAGTCAGTTCCACAGAATGTCTTGCAACATAGCAAACGTTTCCTATTCATAGAATTTTTCAAGCTACAAAGACAACAATAGGGATGGTTATATACACCCATACGATATACTTAAGTGTACACCCAGACAGTCGTGTCCTATTATAAGTCTGAAAAAAGTTACTGCATTTCGGCGAAGCTTGTCTGGTATTGTATCTAGCTCTATTTCTTTCCAATTCTTACTCTTTCTTCTCTCCCGTAGCTCTGGAAAAGTCCTCATTTTCATAATTTTTTTATATATAGTTTTACAGAATAATGCGACATACCAGAATAATTTGGTTGAAACAGTTTAGTTCCCTTTTGAAAAAGGAAATCAGCCTGTTCATTGCTTAGATACCGCAGTGGCTAGGTATCCACTGGAGAACAAGCGTTTTTGTTCTGCTCTAGAAGTCCGTTGAGCTCCCGGCCCTCAAGTATTTCTTTCGAAAAAGTGCTACTCAGTGAGCTAATTGCTTGAATTACAGCCTGGGAGTCAGACAATAATACGGCTTTTTCAAACTTATAGTGTATGGACAACAGTTGTTTCAGTGCAATAGGCAAGGCATGAACTTCACCATCGAAAGCAGTTCTGTGTTTTCCAGCTGATGCATAGAACGAAAACAAATCTGAAAACTTCCAGAACATGCTATCATATGAGAGTCAGAATAGGAACCGTCTGTGAATACATTTAGCCAGTTGTGCTCTGGATAGTCAATATGTATGACTTCAACGCTAGGGATTTCAAAAGTTCTGGATCTGTCTGCTTCTTTATAATGTCATTCTTAAGGATTAATTTAGTTGCAATCCAACCTAACTTAATGGGATTTAATGGTCTTAAATTTTTCTGAATTCTCTCGCAGAATTCATAATTTTACCGCACAAACTGAATCTTTTGAACAAGTCTAAATTGTGTCTTTAAGTTTCTCATTTTTAGTTGATAGTTAACCCAGAAAGAGTCATTTCGCTTAATTTTTTCATTCAAGAGTTCTTTAATAATAATATAGCCTCGATTGGGGTTTACTTAGTTACACCATTTACTTCTCTCGCCTTATTTTGAAAAGTTTCTAATTTTTTAAAACAGTTCTCCTTGCATGTTATGAGTGGTTCGCAGAAGTAGGTAATCAAGGGCAGAATAAAAGTTTTATAAATTATATTGAGAGTAGATCTAGCGCACCCCCCAGTAAGTTCCCACCAAAAGTTTCAAAACGTTGATTCTATTGATGACTCGTTCAGACAATGATACGATGTAGGACTTCCAATTAAAGTTACTGTCGAAAGTGACCTCCAGGTAATTAAACTCATCTGCACTTTTGAGAGAAGTATCACGAAATATTAAACTGGGGCAAAATTTCTGGTTAGTCAACGAGAAGGACTGTACAGCAGTTTCATCAAAGTTAACGATTTCAGTACACTACCTTAATAGGACTTCTAATGCCTTATTTAATCTTACCCCTATTAAAACCTTTGCTTTCTAAGTATTGTCTATATAACTGTTTTAAATGCTGCCTAAAACTACCCTTAAATATCTGCCTGAAAATTTTGTAATAGTTGTAATTTTTCAATTTTTTTATTTCACAGTAAAAAAAAAGTCATTTTTTAATTGTAATTAAAACAATTTTCTAACAAATGTGTCACCTAAATGATAAGACACGTTATAATGTCACATAAATGATACAGAATATTTTTGGATCCCTATATTTATTAAATACTTGAAAACATTCCATCAAAAATGTTTTTAATAACTTGGATAGTACATTTAGCTTCAGAGCAGAAGTTTAGTTCGAAACCCTACGAATGACACCTAATTTGTTACTTCTGTGTGTAAGCTGGGGAAAGGCATAATGATAAATCCATTTACCAGAAAGTTTTTCGCTAGTCAGTTGCCACTCTTGGGTGTGTTTGTACAAAATATAGTTAAAATGGAACTTTCAATGTGGTGGTGATGCCTGCAGTCGTAGTAGTAATATTATTGTGTCAAAATATCCAATAATAAAAAACTATATATTTTGAAAAATCATTAATAGAATGTCTTAAACACAAAACTTGTTTAAAATTTTTAATACATATGATTTTTCAAATATAGTATTTTTGAATTCATAGATTGTAAAAGACCAATTCATAAGCAAAACTATAAACAATCGCATTTCGTGTTTTTAAGCTCCACTTAACGATTTATAAACAATATGATTTTTAAAATTTATTGTTATTATCTAATTTATAATGAAAATAGGCATATGGGAAATAGATGCATTTTAAATTAAATACTTTTATTTAATTTCATATTTTTGAAACAAATCAAATTTCAATTATAGTATTAATTTTGAATGTCATATAACACATGTTATAGTATTAGTTTTCATTACTACCCATGAAAGAAAAAAAAAGTTTAAGCATGAAAGCTATTCTTAAAAAGCATTCTAAGTCATATAACAATGAGAACAAAGATATAAAGGGAAAATAGAAAAACATTTCTTGCATTCGGAGCGCATCAGTTCTTGACAACCTTCCCCAAATTTAAGAAAGATTTATTCACAAATATTTCAAATATACATTGCATTTCTGTATAATATAACAATAATCAATCAATTAAATTAGAACATGTTTTTAACAGTACCATAAAAATACGTAAAGTATTCTAAAAACATTCAACAATGGATAGGTCTTTGTAATGTCATAAATTTAGTCTCAATTTTTTAATTCGTTCTGTATAGTCGAAGGAGGCAGTGTCTGAATTTTCAGTTTTCTTAGGTTGCTTTTGAATAAAAAATAATTGGATGTTCATTTGGAGAAAAAAAAAATTCAAGCCTCACTTAAATGATTCTAATTTAGGAATATAATATCCACAATGTACATATTTAAAAGTTAAAGAACTTTTCATCAGAACTTATACATATTGTTTGTCCACCACTTTTCTTGAGAATCTTTCTGCGACGTTGTCTGGAGGCTGGTGGTTGCTATAGGAATAGATTACCGTTTCGAACTGGTAAATTTCGTTCAAATTTGTCACATTGGTGCGCTTAACACTTGATCTATGATAGTTCGCTTGCCAATTTGCATTTTTTATTAGGGAAAATTTATCACTTCATGTGGTATAGACATTTAATAGGAAGGAAGATGTGTTTTTTTTTTTTTTTTATTTCTGGAAAGCTTTTTAATAATGTAATTGATAAAGTGACTTTAATATAATAATTTGGTGAACAGAATCTATGCCGTTACTGGGACATTTTATATCACATAAATGACAATGTGGAGAAATGAAAATAGGAAATGTAATTTAGCTTTTAAATCATGTATGTTATTTATTATGTCTTTATTTATCAGGTTGTAACGTATTCTTGACTGAAATAAAACTGAAAACTTAGCCTACCGGGAATTTATTTTATTATCAACCTAATATCTCTTCCCATGTCATCACCATATATGTTCATCAGCTTTTGGATACCTTTTATATGAAATTAATTTAGTTTTGCTTAAAAAGCATCTAGTTTTATTTTTAACTTATTCTTTTAAACCCAGTCGTCTTACCAAATGATTATGTTACCTTCTGAAAATGTTATCTATTGGAGCAAGTTCTAAGGAATATGTTGGGTTAAGTATAATCCCTCAACTACGTTCTTATAGGATATTTAAAGTCATTCTTGTTGTGTGGACTTTGGCTTTGTCATGATGTTGATTCAACTTTTTTTCTGTTTATCCACGAATGTCGTTTTCCTTGAAAAAAAACTTTTTTAGTGGTTGACACTCAACTTCAGCTGGTTTTGAATTATCACCTGCCAGAGTATAATGAATAATTCATTTCAAAAAGTTCAAAGAGATACATGCCACTTCTTGGCAGTTGTATAGACTTTCATTTCCGAGAAATAATGGCTTTACTGCTTCAGAGCTTGAGTGACAAGCCATTATATTTTGTGGTTAATATAATTATAAAGGATTCATTGAATTATCATAGCTTAAATAGAAGTTGAATAGATATTATCGTATAGTATAATTATTTTAAAGAAGAATAAAAGAACTTTTAAACTTTAAGAACTTAAGAACTTTTGTTACAATATATTTTATGTTATTAGAATTTAAAAAAAAATAAATACATAAAAATCTTATGGAAATTTACGATTTCGTATTGAGCCACATTCTCCCATGGTGCAGTGCTTTGTTCTAGTAATTACAAATCGATATTATGTAGAACAAAAAGATTTTAGTGATAAAATTTAATAAATTTTGGTTTTTGTTAAGGGATTTTGTAGTAAATAATTCCCTGATTTTTTTTCTGTTAGAATATTTCAACGAAACAGAATTTTTTTCATCTATATCCATGACGAAATAAAAATTTTTAACGAATATGGATTTTTTAATTTAGTTATCTAATCGTTTGTTAAAATTACAAAAACTAAATTTTACTATACTAAATTGTTTACAGTTTAGCAATTTTTTTAGGGATTTTGTAGTGAATATTTCTCTGACTTTTTTTTCTGTTTCAACGAAACTTAATTCTTTCCTACGTATCTATGACGAAATAAAAAATTTTAAAGAATATAGTTTTTTTTTTTTCAATGTAGTTATCTAATTGCTTGTTAAAATTACAAAAACTACAAAATTACAAAAAATAATTTTACTACCCTAAATTTTTTACACACAACTTTTATTTTAAGATAAGTTTTAAACATTTCGATGTCACACCTTCCTGAACCACTCTATCTAGCAACAGAACACTCCAAAACCTTTCTTTCGAAAACATACATAATCCACTTTGAAGGAAACTAAATTTAAGGAAGGTAAGATCTCTTCCCCTCCCGCTGCCTTACGATCTCCCCTCTCCGCCCCTGCAAAAGCGGCGCCCCAGAACCGTGCTATTTTCCGAGTACAATCCTCATTCTCTCTGAGAAATACGCCCCATGCGGTCAGGCTTCCAGCGGCTGTCGTGCGAGCCCTCTTTCAGATGGGGCTTTGGTTCCAAGTGCAGAGGATGCGACTCGGATTTTAGACAGCAGCTTTTCAACAAGGTAGGTTGGCATGATTTATTATTTGGTGAGGAAGTAGGTGCGTAGGGTTTGGTAGTGTTGTGGGGTGTGGAAAAAATTGCATATGGGGATAGTATGTGGAAAAGAAGCGTTTTTATTAAGGTCTGATCAATGTGAAAAGTTTATTCTTAAGGAAAGAAGAATAATGTAGTTTCATGATATAAATATGTCGCTTTTCATGATTATTTGGAAATATTTAGTAGTTATTTATAGTTTTGTTAATTTTTATTTATTTATATTTATTTATTTATTTATTTTTATTTTAGTATCCGCATATATTTTGTTGTGCATTGTTTTTAGGTTTTTGCTTTTTAGGTTTTGCTTCATAATATTACATCATATGATATTAGAGAAAAAATTACATTTTATTCAATTAATTTTAATTTTTTTGAAATTATAGATTGCAAAGATTGCTATTCAGATATATAGATTGATAGATATAGATATATAGATTGATAGATATAGATATATAAATTGATAGATATAGATATATAGATTGATAGATATAGATATATAGATATATAGATTGATAGATATAGATATATAGATATATAGATTGATAGATTGGAATTCATAAACAGAAATATAAACATTTGTGTTTTTAAACTATCCTTAAAGATTCATCATGTTTTATTTTTTTTTTTAGTATCCGCATATATTTTGATGTGCATTGTTTTGGGGGTTTGCTTTGCTTTCATAATATTATATCATATAAGATTAAAGAAAAATAAAATTGTATTATTATGCATATAAATTATAATAAAATTATTAATATATAGAAAATATAAATAAATTTATAATTTATTTATTTTTTATTTTTCAAAGTTGTCTATGAAAATTTTTATAATCGTTTTAAAGTATTTCTTTGGAAATCATTTAATTTTAAATTAAATATTTTAATTTATTTTTGACTGTCAATCTTTGGGTAAACAAAAATTAATTAAATAAAAATAATTGTTTAATTACTATTTTTTCTTGTTTTAGCAGCTTAAAACTTTAAAATTAATTAGTTTATTTTTCAATTCGCTTATTTTTATTGTTTATAAATTATTCTATATTTTATAATAAAATTCATCGTATTTGTTAGTAATAAGGTTTCGATAATCACTACAGATACAACTAAATACGATATTTATTTTATGTGAAAAACAGTTAGTTTTTTTATTCGTAGCACTGCAATATTGTAAGCGAGTTTCACTGCTTTTATAACTTTCTGCACACTTTCTTCACTTTATGTTTAATTTTATAAATATAACTGACTTTATGTTCTCTTTACGATCTAAACCTGCCTAGCAATAAAACAGCAGACATCTTAGGAATAAAATGGTCATTTACTACATTATGATATAGAAAAAAAAAAAACGAATGCTCAAGAGGATTACGAGAAATTAAAAATATTAAGGTGGTATTATTTATCAGCGCAATTAATAATATTGATATACATGTACATCACTAATTTCTTTGTTTTTAATTGAAATAATTTAGGTTTCTATTGTTTTCCTAATTATTTTCCTTGATAAATTTTAATTATTTTTAGGATTTATATTGATTTCTTCCTAAGATTGATATTTATCGATACAAATAATAAATAAATTATTAATAACAGCATTATTCGTAAAAAAATAATTTGAAGACGGTAAAAAAGGATTTTTTTTTTTTTTTTTTTTTTTTTTTTTTTTTTTCCAATTTAAAAATGTAAATCATTTTTTGTATAGCATTTATATATATTTTTTTTTTCAAAAACAACAATTTATCGTTTATTTTGACAGAAATTAAATTGTAGGAAATAAAATGCATGAATTTTCAAAAATAATTAAATTTCTAATAAAAAATTTTTTATTTTTTTTATTTTAAGATTTTTTTATTATTTTTGCTAGATTAGTTTTTCTGTCTTTTAAAGTATCTTTATAAATTTTATCAATAAAATCATAAATAATAAAAACCTTCCCTTTGACTTACATAGGTCTCTTTATGCACAGTATCTCTATCTTTCTATCTCTCATTCGTGTACAGATGCATACATATATGATTGCAGAGGATTGTTTAACATCTTGCAAAATTATAGAAATAAAATGTATTTACTTATTTAAAATGTAAACTAAAGTTTATAGACTATCTTGGTGGTTTATATTATAATTTAGAAGAAAAAAAAATATTTTATTTCTATCTTACCTAGATTTTTTTACATAGTTGTGTAATGTTTGCTACAATTCTTGCTGGATCAAGAAATTCTTCATATGTTGATATCTTTAAAGGAAGGAAAATTCACTACCATTCCTATATCGTCACATTATACTTCTTCATTGGCGCAACAGCCCCTTGGTATGCCAAGGTCGTCTGCTTACTGGCAGATATATCGTCCTATACGGGATCTAATACATTGAAATTTTTTTATTTGTTTTGAAATAGTAGCAGGTCCAAATTTAATAAAAGTTAAACCTGAAAAAATCTGGAATAAAAACGAAACGTATCCTATAGAATACGACGTGCCACACACCATGTGTCACCAACTATGCGAAGACGAGGCTAGATTTTGTAATAAATATATACTAAATATAAGAAGTATATCATTACTGCAATAGTTTTTAATTAGTTGACTTATGTCATTTATGTGTGGTAGTATAATAAAAAATGGTAAGTTTGTTAATATTCTATGGGCTATATTATGCATTGGTTCATATCATATATTTTGCTAAATTAATACATGATAATTTGATCGCCTACTAACATATAATTCAGCCCCACTTTTGGCTCTATAGTAATCTTCACAGTTAGCGTGTTGGAGGGCTAATAGAGTGAATGCATTCGGTGCAATCACTGCTTCAGAACGAAAATTTTACTCCCGATATAAAAACGGGAGTAAAATTTTCGATAGTTAGTTTACTTTAAATCGCTACTTAGTTTATTTTGTGGGAGCTTTTTGATTTTTCTCTCATACGAGACTCGAAGCCAGGCATTTACCGTTAAAACCCCTCCTGGAAACGCCCTCCTCCTCTCCCAATCGGGTTGTTAGTGGCGTACAAAAGTTAAAAACGAGGCTCACTAATGTTCAAAAAGAAAAAAAGTGTGCAGAAAGGTTCAGTTTCTAGGCCGCAGATGGTGTACTTCGTAATCAGATACGTGGAGAGTGTCGTTTAATATTTATGTATAAGCGTTTCACATCGGCATTCTGGCGATCTGATAGCAGTTTTCTGATTTTTTTTTTCCTCATAAAATACGCAAGTGTAGTATAGTTAACCCTAAAAACTTCCCGGAAGACAATTTTCTTCCTTTATTACTCTATTCGTGGAATATGTAAGTAGGATAAAGCCCCTCGATCTACAAAAAAAAGTCTTTTTTTTTTTAATCAAGTATAATAATCTCAGATCATAAAAAAGAGCGTAAAAAGATCTTCGAATGGAGTATTGTTATCCATAATAAATGTGGCATTTTTTTTCTATACAATTTTCTTTTAAGATTGTCCTGGCGTACTTTTATATATTCTCATATGGTCTAATCGGGGATTGGTTGAGATGTAAATATCAGATTTGGTTGACATCAGATTTTGGCAGAGCATAATGAAATTCTAAGGTGCCAAAAACTTTTCAAAATATTCAGTGTGCCACTTTACTTTGTTGTTGCTGCTCTCGATGATGGAATTTATATCTCGGCAAAAGATCTGGAAAATGAAAATCTATGGAAGACTGAAATGGACAAAAAAAAAGGAGTAGAATATTTCAGTTAGAAAAAAAGGTTTTTCGTCAGAATTACATTGGATTGTTGAAACTTGGGCATGAAACAACTTTTATAATTTTTTACATAAATTAACACTATAAATGTTTAGAATTATTATATACTTGTCATGATTTACTGAATAAAACGACAGGAATACGTTCTTGAATTATATCAACATGAATTCGTGTTATGACATAAATGAGCGACGTGATTTTACTATTGGATATGTATTAATCGTCTTGGATTATTGCTTGTACTACAATAACCAAAGATGAATTGTTTACTATTTAAATTATTTTTTTTCCTCTTAAATAATTCTTTTGGGGTTGAAATGAAATTGGCTTTTTGGTTAAAATGAATTGTCTGCAAGTGGACAGGCAAAGTTGCTATACTATTTACTACTTGACACCTTAATTTAAAATGCTAATTATTTTTTATTAAAATAATACTTCGCATATATGTGGACTTGGTCCGTCATCATTTACCTTTTGTTGACATTCTTATTATTGTTACATGTCGTTGACAAATACTACTACTTTATACTACCTACTGTGATATTATTTTCATTATTATCATTCAACTGTGAATAAGAAGATTATAAATTATTAGAAGAATATTATAAATAGCAGATTATAACTATTTAAAATAGATGTATGTTAGTATTTTGATTTGTTTTGCAGCTTTTAAACTATTTCTTCTGTTTTTCAAATGGGACCTCATACATTTATTTATTGCTTGTATTTTCACAAAATATACTGGCGAGAAAAATTAAAGGAACAACATTAAAAACATCATCTAAGTTGAATAAATAAGTAGATAAGAACATGCAACTTGCTCGAGCTCTTAACATTTTCATGTCCGATAGATATTCAAAATGCAAAACAGCCTGTTTCTGCAATAATAATAATAACATTTAAATAAAAACATAGGTATATGCGATATAAGGAAGAAAAGAAAACGTTACCCATACAACTTTTTAGAGCTACACAGGAAAACTCTATATGGTAGGCGGTCACCCCTGACCAAAATGGAAGCTTTATAGCGATTTTCTATACAGTGGATTAAATTATCCAGAAATGCTTGTAGTAACTAAGTGTAGTATTCAAGAGGAACAGCACTTTGAAGTCTCTGGAGAGTGTTAGATGGGGGTTGCTTCCCATCACATTGTTATATCGGGTTTAAATCCAGAGAATAAGGGGGCCACTCTATTCGCTGGATTCCATCGCCCTCAAGATATTCATTCATTAGTGTAGCACTGTGAGGACGCGCATTAGCATCCATTAGAAGGAAGTTATTATCGATTGCACCCCGAAACAACTTGACTTGAGAATAAAGAACCTCACCGCTGTATATTTCAGAATTCACATTTGTATATGTAGGTTAGTGCGACCGTTCAAAATGATGCCCGCCCCTACCATGGTTCCACATATCGTTGATTCGATGACTTTCACGGATATTTGCAGGCTTATTGCGTGTATTCTTCTCCTTCTATATTATAGGCCGGGTGGGAAGGGACTAGCGCTCTGGCCTTTGGTATCCCTGGCTTCAAGTTTGAATCCTGGCGGTGGCATGTGAGTGGTTCGGAATTCACGTTAAACTGTAGGTCCCGGTGTAATTAGCCTAAAGTGTGCACAAAATTATCGTAGAGTGACAAACCAAACCAAAGAATCCATATTGTAAGATCTGAAATCATTCTTCAAACAAAATCGGAATTCATTGGTAAAGAGAACTCGGTTGCATTATGTGGTCCTTCAATCACGATGATATTTGTGCCTCTGTAATCAGAGGCATTTCGTTGCCTCAGTTAGTGGAATACAAATCATGGATTTTCTTGCATACAACCCTCTTTTATGCAAACTGTCACTCACAGTAAATTTGGATCTGCAGCAACGAGTTCTTGTGCATCCCTTGCTATCTGAACTGACGCAATTGCATCTTTTTTTTACTAATCATCGCCAAATAACCCTGAGTGTCTATAAGAATAATAATATAGAATATATTTTCAAAGCCTAAGTTTCATTTGGGATAATTAAAGTTTTTTGTGTTTTCATGATTATCATATGATGTAATTAAATAATAATGTAATCAAACAATTATTTAAATAATTTAGTCAACAATTATTATCAATAATGTAATTAAATAATATTTTAAAATAATTTCATTGATTAAAAGATCGACACATTTTGAACAGAAATATATGCGATGGTTAAACACTTAACACATTATTTCTGATAAATAACCATAGCAGATGATGGCATTCGTGATAAAATTGTCTGAATTTATTTATTAATAAAATATTATTATATTATCTTTAAACTGAAAAGACAATAAGTAGAGAATTAATTAGATAAAAATTTATTAGAAATTTGCTTAGTGAAATAAATCATGCAATATGTATATAAATTTAATCCTTTTCGTACATTCAACGTAAGTGGCACTAAAATAGTAAAATAGATTATTAGAATCTACAGCACGGAAGACCCATAATTTTAACAAGCGAACATCATCAAATGGGAATCGTTTAATCATCATTTCTAGTGGAAGGTAACTTAAGAGTTCAAGATTTCTCGAAACTTAATGATCACTTATGTGTTTTGATTGAGGTAAACAAATAATTCCAAATTAATTGGTTATTTTTCTGCGAATCCAAGTAAAGATAAAGGGATTTTCAGCTTCTTAGCTAACGATGTTATCGACAAATGAAGCTTTACTCACGTGTATGTTAAGGGGGGTATGCATTTATTTTACTCACATATATTTATTTTATTTATTTATTTACATGTATGCATTTATTTTACTCAAAAAGGCTTGTACGGGTAAATTCGAAACAGTTTTATCTTTATCTGAAGATTTATTAATTGACTTTTATAAACGTATTTGGTTTCATATGTAGAAATGATATATAAAAATATTTATTTTCTTTAATAAAGTGCAACGTATTTTTATTTGATTATGTTTAAGTACGTTTTAATTTTAAACGTCGAAAACGACTTTGAATCAAAAGAATTAAAAGTAATGAAATCGACAAATAATTTGAAACATATTTTCATTTAGAGATAAAGAACATCTTTAATGCTTTACATTACCCATGTCTATTCTACTGTTGAATACGGTTGATACATAATGCCGGAAGATTCATTCAATGGATTCGAAGCGGATAAGAATCACTAATGAATCATATATATTAGGTTGGGGAAAAAGAAATCCATTATTTTTATATGAACTTCAGGACTTTATTTAACATGCTTCGGATTGTCCGATTTGGGTCAAATATGCACCGTTTTGTTGTATGATTTGTTGCCATTTTAAAGGTAACTTCATAATGCCTCTCATAGAAGTCCTGGTCTCTATTTGCAAAAACTCTAGTAGTCGATTTTTTCACAATCCTCCCTAGATACCAATTTTTTATCATTAAAGAAATTTTTCAATGCAAGAAAAAGAGGATAATCGCTTGGTGCCAAGTCCGGACTTTATGGCGGATGCATTAAAACTTCCCAACCAAGCTCCCGAAGTTTCTGGCGAGTCACTGTAGATGTGTGTGGCCTAGCGTTGTCTGGTGGAACACGACACCTCTCCTGTTGGCCAATTCTAGCCATTTCTGGTCAATCGCTATCTTCAAACGGTCCAGTTGTTGACAGTAGAGATCAGAATTTAGCGTTTGGCCATATGGAAGCAACTCATAATAAATAATCCCCTTCCAGTCCCACCAAATGCGTAACAGAACCTTCCTGGCCGTTAGTCCTGGTTTGGCCACCGTTTGAGGTGCTTCACCGCTCTTTGACCACGATCGTTTTCGCACAGGGTTATCGTATGTGATCCATTTCTCATCTCCAGTCACCATCCGCTTAAGAAATGGGTCTATCTCATTCCGTTTGGCCAAGGCTTCGCAGATGGAAATTCGATCCATCATGTTTTTTTCTGTTAATTGGTGTGGCACCCAAACATCGAGCTTCTTTTTGAATCCAGCTTTGTGTAAATGGTTTAAAACTGTTTTATGGTCGATTTTTAGCTCCTGGGCGATGTTACGACTGCTAACATGCCGGTCAACTTCGATCATTTCTCCGATTTTATCGACATTTTTGACGACCGGCCTACCTGTGCGAGGTGCATCTTTAACATCAAAAATTCCTTAACGGAATCTACGAAACCAAAATTGCACATAATTGGCTGTTACAGTATCGAAACCATAAACCCCATTCACAATTTTAGCCGCCTGGCTTGCATTTTCGCCTTTGTCAAAGAAAAACTGTAAAATGTACCGAATTTTCTCTTTGTTCTCTTCCATTTTTAACACCCTGTAACTCCCAACTGAATGGACCAAAAAAAAAACAGAAAAAGAATTATTTTAGTACGAAGTGCCACCCTTCTAACGAGCATAAATCTGAAATTGTTTAATTGATACTTTACGTGATATCGATCACTACAGCCATCTATCGAAAAAATAATGGATTTCTTTTTCCCCAACCTAATATATATATATATATATATATATATACACTCATCTCCATAAATTAAGGATAATTCAAAATCACACAGAAATTGAACTCTAAAATAAAAATTTCACCTGCAGAATTATCACACACATCTTGAAGAAGAATATGCAAATTACGGGAAACCACCAGATGGCGCGGATAGTACGACACAATAACGAGAGTGTAAGAGAGTCGTATATAAGGAATGGTGGCAAAGAAGTAAAATTGTTCACAAGCGCTTTAAAAGCCTTTCAATGCAATAGCCGCATAGTTATGGCACAAAGCAAGCATTTGGATGATTTTTTACGTGGTAGAATTATCGGACGACTGGAATGTGGAAATACCCAGCTGGAAGTATCCGAGGAACTTGGAATCGCCCAGAGTGTCATCTCCAGGCTTTGGCAACGATTCCAAGATGATGGTAATGTGAGTAGATGTTACAGCACAGGTCGCCCCCGAGTTACAACACCGAATGAGGACCGATATTTAGCAGTTACTGCCAAAGGAACAGACGGAGCACAGTATCAGACCTGTCTCGTCAGCTCTCTTCAGCTACCGGTACGACAGTTTCAAGGCAGACCGTGTATAGACGCTTAGGGCACATTGGTCTATACTCTCGTAGGCCTGTCAGATGTGTTCCACTTACCACAACTCACTGTCGCCTGCAATTAACCTGGAGTAGAGAGCAGGCATTGTGGACACCTCAACAATGGTCTTGTGTGATGTTTTCCGACGAGTCCAGGTTTAGTTTGCAGTCTGATTCTCGCCGGACTTTCATATGGAGAGCGCCAGGAACCCGTTACCACCAAGAGAACACTATTGTACGACATCGTTACGGTGGTGCAAGATGGCTCGTTTGGGGAGGAATTATTCTTGGTTCCAGAACTGATCTGCATCTTCAAAGTGTAACGATGACAGGCCACATCTATCTGGATGTCATTCTGGAACAACATGTACGTTTGTTTCGGGGCGCCATGGGTGCTGAATTTCTGTTTATGGATGACAACGCCCGTCCTCACCGTGCAAACATTGTAGACGAATGCCTTCAACTGGAGGATATCACCCGTATGGATTGGCCAGCATACTCACCTGACTTGAATCCAATAGAGCATGTGTGGGATATGCTTGGCAGACGAATTGCAGCCCGTCAACCCCCTCCTGCCTTTCAACCGGAACTTCGGAGGGCATTGCTTGATGAATGGTGTAATATTCCCCAAGATCAGATTTATAGTTTGATACTCAGCATGCCTAGGCTTTGTAAGGCCCGTATTGCATCGTCCGGGAGACATACTCCATATTAACCATCATACTAACCATGTTATACTGTTTTTTGTAAATAGGTTCTTTTTTGAAATTTGCTCCAGGGAGTAAAAATCGCAATTTTTATTAATTATGTCAAACATATAGCATCTTTTTTGCTCTTTACCTTTTGTTTAGTAAATAGACTTTACAAATAAGTCAAATATGTTTTGCTTTTGTCTCTTTCTGTGCCTGAACTTCACTATCCTTAATTTATGGACATGAGTGTATATATATACATACGGAGATTATAAAAACAATGGAAACATCATAGATTTATAAAGAATCCTTTATTAGTAGGGTGTAGCACCGTCTTTGGCATGTAATACAGCTTGGATTCGTCTAGGAATCTTCATGGATATTGTGAAAGTTCTGGGAGAGATGCCAGTGTAGGATATCGATTCCGTATTGAACGCTCTAAAATAGACCATAATGGTTCAATGATATTGAGGTCGGGTGACTGTGTGGGCCAATGTAGATGTTTAACTTCATCCTTGTGTTCATCAATCCATGATTGGATAAGTATCTCTGCATGGATGGGTGCATTATCATCTGCAGGAAACAAAGTTTGCATCATAGGATGGACATGGTCAGCTAAAATTTCTCCATACTTCTCCCCAATGACCCTTCCTTTCAGGGTTACGATTGGTCTAGCTGAAAACCATGACCCGGATGCCCATATCATGGCAGATCCCCCTCCATGCTTGACAGCTGGAAGGAGACAATCCCGGTCATACGTTTGCGCAGGTGTACTCCAAACGTACACCCGTCCTACTGTAGAGAAAAGTGTGAAAGACGATTCGTCAGACCATATTAATTTCTTCCACTTATCGATCGACCAGGTTTTGTGAGTGTGGCACCACTATAGACGACGTTTGGCATTAAAATCTGTTACAAGTGGCTTGGGAATTGCTGCTCCGGCATAAATGTCCTGTTTATGAAGGTGCCTTCTAACTGTAAGGATTGACACTGTAGAATCCAGTTGCTGATTGAGCTCTGCTGCCACTTTTACTGCAGTTGTTCGCTTTTGAGACATCACAATCCGCTTCAATATCCGTCGGTCTCTTTCACTGAGCTTCTCTTTCCATCCACTCTTTTGTTTTGCCGAGCTTGTCTTGCCACACTGTGTGAATGCTGTTATGATTTTAGATACCGTACCTCAAGAAATGCCTAAAAATTGGTATGTTTCGGTTACACTTGCTCCAGCTAGACGGACTCCTACAATTTGGTCTCTTTGAAAATCTGAAAGGTAAGACATTTGACGTGTTTGAAATAAATTAAAGACTTACAGAACTTCAATAAAGCTACCACATACTGCCAGAGTATATACATTTCTATTTTTTAAGAAAATTGGTAGCTATTATTCTATTTTAATGCTTATGAAGCGCATTCAAAAATATCATTTTTATTCACAGGTGTTTCCATTATTTTGATAACACCTGTATTTATATATACATATATACGAGTATATATATAGGATAAATTGTGTATTAAAATAGATTAAAATTTTATGCATTTTCTAGGTCAACAAGAAAACATGATTTTACAATGTAAAATATAATTGAACTAATCCATTTACATATCGATATGATAAAGGACAATTTCTTGGAAACGCTGGATAAAACCGGCAGACCTCCCATGCTCAAAAATCAAGAAAAAATACAGGGGAGAACCCAATATCAACTGGACATTCTTTCAAAACAGGGTTCATGGATAACTTCTAGTGGAATTGTTTTGCTTACGTATAAAGAGACTCTGAGACCAAAAACAGATTTAGAGAGATAGAGTCAACAGTGCAGTGAGACAGTATAGGCAAAAATATCAAATATACCTTCCGGTTTTTTTTCAAGAAACATGCGACAGCTAAATGTTTCATGTGCGTGCATGCGTGCGCATTGGCTCAAACAAAATAAAAGGGAATAACTTTAAGCTAAGAAACATTGTACATTTTTTAGCTCATCGATTAGATCTTTTATCTCGACTTTACTATTTCAAATATCATTTATAGTAATAAAATTAAACCAAAAAATAAACTATTATAAAATTGACACTGATTTATTGAAGTTCTGAATATTTAGCAGAAGATATTTGGCCGAAGTAAGATGTGGCATAAGTTTGAACATGAAGACACATTTCACTTATGAACTTGGGGAAAGGGGCTCAATCCGCCATTCACCGTCCTGGATGCATGCCTGGGTTTGTTTTAATTAAATAAGCAAGAACAGTTTGTACAATGTGTGTGTAAGTCGTCAAAGTTAATTAACATTCTACTGATTAATTGTTTTTAAGACAAATTGCTTTGTGTAACACTACATTAAATACTATATATATACAATTTTAAAAATTCTTTCATTATAAGAGTTACATTTCAAAATAAATGTTATTTTTTAACTTTAACGGACTTAAATTTTATTCTACAGTAATTTGGAATAAAGAAAATATTCTAATAATATTTACGTACATATATTTAAAATTATATTTCATTACTATATTCTAAAAAGAAAAAAATAATCTTTTAAATTGAAATTATTATTATTATTATTATTATTATTATTTTTTTTTTTTTTTTTTTTTACATTTGAAAATAATTCTATGTTAGTAGAAAGCTGAATTCCTACGCAATTTTTTTCTTTAAAGAGAAATGATACTTATAAGTGTTTGCTTCCCTGGTGTAATTTTTTAAAGCTTATCTTTAAAAAAAATAAGCGTTTTCCTCGGAAGTGTTTCTACATTTTAAAAAAGACATTTTCGTTTTCAACCAAAATTTAATTTAATAATGTTTACTCAAGAAACTAAATTTCATTAAATGTTTCTAGAGCTTTTAATAATAGTTCTGTATAATAATACCTAAAGTTTTTATGTAAATTGAACTTTATAAGTTTCCATAACAAGAATTCATACGTGTTTAATATGCTAGATGTTTCTAAAAATATTTTAATGAGATTCTTTGTAAGATAATTAAAATATAAGTGTTTTTAATTAGAAAACACGTGCCTTAGATGTTTTCTAAGTTATTGCAAAGACTTGTACAAATCGTTGTTCCTTTTACAGTTAGTTAAAATTAATAAAGTAGTGTTTTAATTTTAAAATGATAAACATTTTTTTGTTGGCAACGAAATTTTTGAATTTCGAATATTTCATATTTTTATTTTGGAAAAGTAGAAACAAAAATTTTAAGTAATAATATGAATGTTTAATTCTTTCCTTTTTATTTTTTAAACTTATTTTTATAATTTACGAATTAATGTTTAAATTTTTGTTTACTTATGAATCAGTAACAATCATTATTTTTGGTTTTGACAAATTACTTTTCCTTTTTATTCGATCATGAATTTGCCGTCAACTCTGAGTACTTTATCAGTTAATATTTTTTTTATTTAAAAAATTTAATGAGTTAAAATTATTAGCAACAATTGTTGTAAAATTGTTAACAATAGTTGTTAGTTACTAACAATAGTTGATCTTAAAAGTTGTTGACAGTTAACAGAACATTAGAACAATATACTTTTAGTACAAGTACTTTTAGTATATAAGATTCTCAAATGAGTTTTGATTAAAACTTTTCTTCAAATTGCTGTGTTAAATTTGAAAAAAAAAAAAAAAATTAGTTTTATTTGTATAATAATTTTTGTATATTTTATTTCAACAAAACTTCGGATTTAAATGAGCAAGAATGAAAGCAAGAATAATTGAAAAATATAAAGACAGCCTGTAAAAAATTTGTGTTCTATAACTTTCCTCAGAATTAACAGGTTTTGCATCAGATATGTTATTATTAAGAATGCTTACTACAGTCATAAATATGAAAATGTCAGTAATCAGTAGAGGTCTTTAAAGAACATTAAATCTAACTGTTTTGCATTTACTTATTATAGTGGAGAAAACTTAATTGAACTTCCATTACGAACACAAGGTCAAAATTATGACTTGATCATAATTATATCCCGAACACAATGTCATGTTTACCACTAATTTTATTTGTTTTTCAAGCATTGAATTGTTAAGCTCCGCATCATCAGAAATGAAATCTTTACCCATTCGCACTTTAGTTCCCATTACATGAAGAAAATAATGGAGCCTAATACATAAAACTATAAAATATAATAGAAAATAGAAAAGATATAAATAATCTGCAGTAATGTTCGTTTTGTATTAAAGAAATTTGATATATATTTGTTTTGAATAACAAATATTTGGCTTATGCTATTCACCACTAAACCACCAGATATGTAGCAGAGTCAGTATTACCCAAGATAAAAAAAAAAAAAGGTGTAATTCTACACCAGCACCTCTCAATGTATCACTACAATTTTGAGCAAACATCTTTAGGGAGGGAAAATGAGATCAATGGCAACCTTCTTCCATTCTCTTTGAACCCAGCTCCGGCTTAGATATTTATCACACCATATCCACACTTATTAAAGTGTTAAAGAGTGGATGGGTTAAAATATTATTTTTGACAATGCGGAGCTTTACAGTAGCTGCTTGAAAACAAATAAACTCAGTGATAATTATGACAATCTTTTGCTCAGGTAGTCAGATTCTCTGACAAAAATTTCAATGTTTTCTCCAATATAACATTCAAATGGCAGACATTTAGTTTTTAATATTCTTAAAAGGAATTATTAACCTTTCTATTCGGAATCACTTGCCTAGTTTCGAGCTCAGCATCCTCATTTAGGAACTCGAGTTATCCATCAAGTCGTACCGGTTAGTCTTCTGACAGAATAGTAGATTCGAAGATAATCGTGTTCACTTGAAGAATACGATAAATCAGTGGGTCTTAAAAGTATTGCCATTCAATTTGAGAAAGAGGTTGAATAAGACGCACCCTAATATACCACTCCCGCGAGGATATTGGTAATAAATGTTTTAGGGAACCAATGCCGGATGTGCACCCACTAGTCTAGTCTTTCAATTTTTATATCCTAAAGAGTCTATCAAGTTAGTGACTGTCTCTCTGGAATGTAAAATCAATATGTATGTCTAGATTATTATTTCACTTTTTATGTCCTAAAGGGACTATCACTAGTGTCATAATGTCTCGTTCATAACATCACTTTGGGACATAAAAGTTGAATATGCTTGGTGATTCAGAAGCCAAATCTATAGAAGATTCTCAGAAAAATTTATTGCATTTAGGAAATAATGTTGAAATGTGTGAGTTTCACATCATAACCACTCAACTAATCACAGTTGCTATTTTTTGAATCTTCTTACTATCCCTTACTACCCTTTACGATCACTTACTATAATTATTTTACTACCCCATATTATAACCATTCCCTTACTACAACCATCTCCTTATTACCCCTTACTATAACCATCTCCTTATTACGCCTTACTATAACCATTCCTTTACATATCATGTTAGTAATAGTCTCTTTGAGATGTAAAAGGTAATATTTAATCCCTTACTAAAACCATCCCCTTAATATAACTATTCCCTTGTTATCCCTTACTATTCTTATCCTGAATTACTTATAGAAAGAAATTAATACTCAGTCTCACAACAAATTAAAGGATAATAAATAATCAGATAGGGTGAAATGTAAGTAAGAGAGCAACCTCGTACATAAGGCGGAAAGAAGCCAAAGACAGCATTTTCAATCGATTCACTTATGTGTGCCCTAACTACAGTTAAACACAATTTATGATACACATAACACCTCGTCAATCTTGCCGGCATATCGCTATTGACTTGCATAATTCTGTATTTGGCCATTGGTCGAGGCATTTCAAACTTGTCTGCTAGAGTAAATTCAGGATTCTGTCAACTCCAAGCAAACACACTTCTCGATCTCAAACTATCTGAACCATTAAATATTTGATATTCTCTTACAGTAACAACTAATAATCTAAAATATTTTAACACGTTATGTGTTAGAGTTCGTGCACTCTTAAATAATACTGATAGCCATTATAATATCAAGAACTTTATTTATAAAGTAGTTTAATTTATAGTAATTTGATTGTGGAGTTAGACAACTAGAGTGAACAAAATAGAATGTTGATTATTATTAACGTAAATTTTTGTGAAAATGAGTGAATTCGATTATAATAGTAACAAAATGTCCCCTTCGAATATCAAACCTTCCTCAATTTTCTGTGTTTTCATCAACATGACTTTTAAAATCTTTTCACTTCCCCTAAATCCAATTCTATCAAATCAATCTATAAAATAATCAAAGTGATATTACTTATAGTAAATTGATTAATAAAATTTAAAGATCCATAGTTTAACAAGTTAAAAAAGGAAATTCAACACAAAAATTGAAAATAAAGATTTAGAATCTAACAATCATGAAAAATTAGTTCTATTTAAATCGTAATAAGCAAGAAATAGTGCTATATTTTTGAGGTAAAAACTTTATATTTTAACATTATCATGTAACTTATTACAATCATAATATGTATAGATACTATAATCATAATATGTATTCTTTTCCCATTAATTTTCACATTCAATTTCATAATGCATATTCTTTAAAATCTACAAAAATCTTTCCAAATAAAAGGCTTATTATTTTCTTTTTGCATAACAATTTTTATTGCTTCATTTTTTTCATGGTGCTTTTTCTTGCTTTATTTTTGGGAAGGGGGATTTAAAAAAGGATCCAATTAATTTTTTGTCTCTTTTTTTTTTTTTTTTTTGTCATGAACATTTTCGTTTCGTCAAAATTGACTTCCCATTTCATTAATGAAGTAAAAAATATTCCGTCAGATTTTTTTCAAGGTAGTATTCTTGAAAAGGAAGATGAGTTTTTTTCCAATTTATTTGACTAAGATGCATATAATTTTTTTTTTATGTTTTGTTTGATACTTGGTGTTATATTTCTTATGAAAAAATCTTCTAAAAGGTATAAATGAGTAAATGAATAATGTAGAAAAAATAAATTAACTATTTGAATATTTTTCTTTAATTTTTTATAAAAATAAATTATATATTTTAATTATTTTCATAAATATATATATATATTTCCTTTTATAGAAAAATTTAAAAAACATATTTCTAAAAGTGGTTTAAATTGCTTTTTTACATGAAAGCGCTATAACTTATAGATCCATGAATAAACAAAGTATTTCTATTACATGTAATTCAGAGTAAGAATAAAAAAGAACTATAAACCATTTTATTAAATGGTGCAGATACCTGTAATCTAGCGTAATCACGTATTGGACAGCATATATATAATGTGTGTGTGTTATACTATAGACATACATAAACACCAACAAGTGAACAGTAAAAACTGTAAAGTCAGACGAAATAGAAAAATATATATATATATACATCCCACTTTTAATGAGAAATAAGCAATCCAAGAAATTAGCATAAAAATCATAAGAAATTAATTACAATATTTTACCGAAAGCTTTATGCAGGAATTTTTTTTCTGTTCAGTTTAAGCCCGATTATATAATATATATATATATATATATATATATATATTGTTTAACAAATCTATTTTGCAATCCTATATTAATACGAACTTAATCAAAGATCACCGTTAATATATGGTTAACGATTTTTCCGCATTATTAAACTGCGACAATCCTTTTTAATTAATTTAAATTCTAAATTCTTTGTAAAAAAATCAGTATCAGTTATGTCTTCCTCGAAGCAAATTTTGAAAGGAGTTAGATTTTCAGAAAAGAAGAATCGTTGGAACGAAAGGAGCTGAATGGTCATCTCAATGAATTAATCGTGCCATCAGCCGTTTTGACAATATTCTAAAGTGATTAGCGAACGAGCTATTGAGACTTGGTTTGAAATGCATACACTACAACTTGACTCAAGATGCCCAATAAACTAGAGCACCCTCCTCTGTGTCCAGCAGGAAATTACATCAATACTCGATATCGACACACAAGCGACAATCTGTACGGGTTCCGTTTCGGTTCACACCATTTCCAAGCATCTGGCGGACTGTCACTTTAAATCGCGATATCCGTTACGTGTTGTGTCACTTACATTATCACTAACTCCTCTTGGAATAGTACATGGCTACTTGGTGGGAATGGACTGTGTTGGGATAGAGACAGGTCATTTTCAGTGGCAAGTTACGTTTCAAGTTTGGTTTGGTGACAACCATTACGTGTTTGAGGCCCTGCCGAAGTTGTTACTTGCTGTTTGGAATGGTATATTACGCTCACATTTAGTCTGATGTTTTTATTTTGTGTCAATAAAGGACACTTGATCTTCTATAGTGGTAATAGATGCACTATGTCATCCCAATTTAAAAATTCATAATTTAAATCTCACCTAAACATTTGGAAGTTCCTACAAAAGACAAAATAATGTTTTACAAATAGTTACACAGTGACCTATCCAACCTTAATCTAAACCCTATACAAATTTAATCATGCCTATTTAAAGAATATATTATGCTTTCAAACGTACTAGCCTATCGATGTAATGGTATGTTTAGGACAGATATATATATACACAGCAAAACTACATAATTATTTTAGCATGCGCAAAAAAACTAATTTGATATTTTTATCCTTTATATAAAAGGGCCTGAATGGCCGAGTGGCTAGCGCTCTGGCGCTGGGTACCACAGGTTTCGGGTTCGAGTCCCGGCGGGGCCATGGATGTTTGTAGTGGAATCCACTTTAAACTGTAGGTGCCGGTCTAATAGGATCGTAGAGTGTTGCGAGGGCATTGTTACTCCTCGTCCGTGGCTTATCTTCAAGTTACACGCGCCCCCTGGGTAATGCAAAGTGAGTACGACTGTGCAGCGCTTGCCTTAAGGCATCCAAGACCAAGCTGTCTATGTGTTTGCCAGCTGCATTAGAAAGAAAAAAAAATCATTTATATAAATAATGCAGTGAAAAATAAATAATAAAATACAATAAAACTTATTAAAATTCTTGATGAGGGACATTACACATTTAATGTGTTTAAAAATTAGGTTCAGCTTGATAATAATCAAGCAATAACAGTTAGTCTAACTTGTTTTATTTTCCAACTTCTAATAATTGAAAAAGTTTGTTTGCAAAAATATACCTATCCAAATAAATATCTAACAGTTACCGAATATACTTTATCTTGTGTAATTAAAAAATAGAACATATTTATAATCCCATGCAGTATGTAATTAATTCTAGAAAATGTTTTTTTGTTAGCTTATGACTTTATATTCAACATATTGAAGATTTTACATTTGGGTAAGAAAGAAATTTTTAAAAAAAAGATCATGGAAAGTTTACATCCAGGCTAGTACATTATTTTTGGAATATATTAAAAATAATGTACTTAAGTGTTTACTTTCTTATCAAGTCATATTCAGCACCAGGCTTTATTTTTTTTAAACTTTAACGGTCTTTAAAAATAATTGTCTTTTTTAACATAGATTTATTTAACTAAACTTTAATAATAATTTCTTAATCTAGCTACGTATAACCTGAAATATTTAGGAAAAAAAAAGGTTTGTTTATTTGACATGGTAATAGGCAAACTTATTCAGTGCACTTTTCATTAAAAAGGTGCACTGAATATATTATAATATTTCAAATAAAATAAATTAAAGAAGATAAAATGTTGAAAAATATATTTTTTCAAATAACAATCGCAAAAAATAAATTTTAACTGTAAATTTGAAGAGAAAAATTATTTGAGAATAAACGGCTAGATTTTCATTGTTTATGTAGTCCGTGCAGCGCGTAAATTTTACACCCAAATTAGAAAGGTCATATATTTCAAACTCCCCCAAAATCAGAATATCTGCTTAAATAAAGGATGGTTCCAAGTTTCGGCAATTAATCTTTTGGTTGTAAACCTGTGAAAATTAATTTATCGCCTGTTAACTTAAGTGGCTTGAAAGCTTAATCTTAAATGATAAATTAGAAATGCAAATGCAAAATGGTTCCTTACATGAATTCTGTTTACAATAACGGTGAGTTATTTGTGTTCGTATTAAAGAGCTAAAATTTTCTAAGTTACAACTCGCAATATTTTTTTTTTTTGTATTTATTTAAAGACTATTTAGAAAAGTAAGTTGCATTAGAACAATGAGTCGTAAACAATATATAAAAGTAAAACAAACTTTAGAAAATGAGAAGATGAATTACTAATAGAGATAAAAATATCAAATTCATTGTATTAAAGAAGAAATTCAACAGGAATTTTGGAAAGATCTACACTTCCTTTATGCAAAATAGAAATTGCCAATCACGCTATTCAAAAAATATAAAGATATCTACACAGTTTGAGGATTTGTTAAAGATAAAAAATATTATAGCATAAATTTGAATTTACATTACGAGCTTTAATAGAATTAAATTTTAAACAACTTTGGTATTGCATGTGTTGTTCTCTGTAACTATTTATGAAAAATGTCTTGTAGTGATTTTGGGACGTTTTCCAACGCGGACAATGTCTTTATTCAACGAAAGTTAAAGATTAATTTAAAATTGGTACTGAAAATCAAAATTATTCTAATTAACATATTTACAGCATCTTAGTCTTCTAATATATAGTGTTTCCAATTTTTTTTTTTTTTCAATTTTTTATAAACAATTTTATTTCTAATAATTTTAAATACTAATTTGGCGTGCTAACTCGCTTTATGAACATAATCAAATTTAAATTATATAATTTAAAATAAATTTAATTTAATTATTTAAAATTTAAAATAAATTTAATTTAATTATTTAAAATTTATTTAAATTTTATTTTATTTTATTATTTTAAATTAATTTAAATTTAATTTAAATTTAATTTAATTTAATTTAACTTAATTTAAAAATAAACTAATCTAATTTATAATTCAACGTCAATGTTCCACTACTTCAAGTTACTTTCATTGCAATAACTGTTTTCAAAATGAGTATATAATTACTGATATTCGGATTACTTTATTTGCAGATTTTCTTCATTATATATACGCAAATTTCTGATGAGTTACTTATGAAAGTTCATCTAGATGAAGCATCCCTCCTTACTATTCTACAGAAGAAAATTAACCCACATATGCGGTGTTACCTATTATAGAGATCAAGTGCAGAAGAACACGTGAAATTAACGCCAACGGCATTTCGGGAATTAAAAGGTAAGAAACTTTATATTCCCTGGAGCCTTTAGCTAATTATCCTGTAGGGAACAATGGAGAATATATTTCAGTAGAGAATGAAATCTACAAGTTTCTTAATTATAGTTTGAGAAAAAAATTATTTCTAGGTGGTTAATAGTTTTCACAGGAATAATTTAGTTCGTTCAAAAATTCCGAAATATTTGTGTAGAATTTTTGAATTATCAATTTACTATATAGTTTGAAAAAAGTGTCTCCGAAGTTAATCAGGGATTCTTTATATAAAATATAATGATTATGCATGTAAAGATTAAATCTATATTTGTAATATTCAGCTATAAAGAATTTTTGAAGTAATACATATATCACCTTGCATATTGAAAAGTTAATAATGATAAATAAAATATAAATGTTATGTTTAGTTTGTTTTTATTTTAAGAGAATACAGAGTTAAAATTGTTTTCACTTTAATATTTCTCTTTTCAAATATGAAGATTTAATAATATTTATAAATAGAACGTTAAAGTATTACCATTTCAGTCTGAATAACATCAACGATATCTACATTTAATAGCTTAAATTACTATTAAACATAAATGTAGATTTTTTTTACAATATATCGGAAACTCATACTGATAGTACTACACAGATTCCTGCTAAAATACTACTGTATGAATATGATATAATTCTAGATACCATACTACAATAACTACAAAATAATTCCAAAACGACATAAAAAAAAATTACAAATTTATTGTTCCTCCAAATACTTGCTTTTAATTTCGTTTGAATTTGAAGGATGTGAGTTTTACAATCACACCTGAATATTATAAAGTGTTTTTTTTTCAAAATTATTACAATACAAATAATAAAATCAACATCTATCGACATTTTATTATTTAAATAAAAAGGGTTTGCTTAAGGATTTTTATACTACTTTCAGTGAAAAATTTTTGAGCTATACAAATTATATTAAATAACGGGGAGTTTCAATAATTCTAGAACTTTATAAGATTTTAATAAGGTTTATATATGAACAATTATTATAAATATAGATGAGAAATCTATCAAAAATTTTCCTTCTCTGTGATATGTTTTTTAATACCGACTCTTTTCCGTAATTTAAGTGCTATTACCTATACAAATGGATTTAGAGGAATTTATGAAATAAATTTAAGGACTTAAATGAACTCATATTTTTATAAAAACCGTGTTTATTCATAACAATGTAAAAAGGCATTCTTGCGTTGCTTACAAAAAATATAAATATTCTATAAAAATAACTACCAAATTAAGAGGTACCGAAGTATTATAAAATAGCTTAACATAAGCAAAAATATTTTTATATTTTAAGCGCAAATATACTATATTGTAATGTAATAAATCTTATTTTTCTTAATAACAGAATAGCATGACTAAGATTTTCTTTAGTTTTTTTATCTAAGATAGCATTTTATAAGCCTCAGTGCTGAGAAAAGTTATTAACTAGTACTTACTTAATATGCTGCTAAAGCAATTACTGTCTTTGGTATTGGTTATATTATTGAAAGTTATAATTAAATTACATCCTTAACATTTAATTATAACAACAATGCACATAATTTTGGGAAAATAAAAAAAATATTTTTAAAAAATTCAGGATATCGAATTTTTAAATAGACTCCTGATTTCGACTGCCTAACTCTCCTCCAACTCCTGATTATAAAAGGCATTATTTAAAAAAATTTTTCAGTACAAATTTTAATATGTTTTGTCCTAAGAAACATGAGAGCTACGTGTTCAATTTTCATATAAAAAAATTTCCTGTTTCATTAAATCCCATTAGTCACTCTACTGAAATACATAAATTAGGCGTAAGTCTCCTGTAGCATTTTTTCCTCGAAAAGGGTTGGAGCATTTCTTTCCCAGGAGAAAGGTATGCACATTCTTTAACAAGCACATAATAGTAACATATCACTCAAATTAGGCAGCAGATAAACAGTGTTGTGGATACACTATTACATGCAATTATTGTTTTGTACAAATGAGAACAATCTGCCTCTAAAATCTGATAGCATATAATGTGCCATGAAGGGTATTGAAACCTCATGACCGTTCGACCTTCACAAGTTGAAACAATTACAAATGGAATATAGATTACTCCATGAGAAGTTGCATCGTCGAATGTGTGAATCCAATGAGAAGTGAGGGAAGCTGGCCCTTCCTTTTGACGGCTTTTTTTAAAGGTTGGTTTTCGGAGAAGAAAAGAATGTTCTGCGACAAGTGTTGTTTTTCTCTTTTTCGGAAAGTCCGGAGTTCCGCATTTTCCCAAAGTATGGATTCGTGTATCACGCCGTGTGGTAATTAGGGTCTGCCGCAGACCTGCTGAATTAAATTTGCCATAGACTTGAAAACAATAAAATACTCCGTCCTTGGAGTGATCTGCAATTGTAAATCGATATCTTTAATTTTCATTTTTTTCTGGTAAATCATAATCCGTAAATAGACTTCTGTATATATATATATATATATATATATATATAAATATATATATATTATATATATATATATATAAATATATATATATATAAATATATATATATATATTATATATATATATATATATATATATATATATATATATATATATATATACACTGAAGTGACAAAAGTCATGGGACAGCAATATGCAAATTTTCAGATGGCAGTAGCATCGCGTAGAACAGGTATAAATGCGCAGTGCTTTCGCAGAGCTTTCATTTCTGTTCAAGTTATTCATGTGAAGAGGTTTTGACGTGATGATGACCGCACGACGGGAATTAACAGACTTTGAACGCGGAATGTTAGTTGGAGCTAGACGCATGGGTCATGCCATTTCGGAAATCGTTAGAGAATTCAACATTCCCAGATCCACTGTGTCAAGAGTGTGCCGAGAGTATGAAATTTCAGGCATAACATCCCACCATGGGCAGCGCAGTGGCCGACCGCCTGCACTTAACGACCGAGACCGGCGACGTCTACAAAGAGTCGTAAATTCTAACAGACAAGCAACACTGCGTCAAATAACCGCAGAAATCAATGTGGGACGTACAAGGAACTTGTCTGTTAGAACTGTGCGGAGAAATTTTTCTTTCTTGGGCTATTCCAGCAGAAGACCGACTCGAGTGCCTTTACTGACAGAACGACATCGCTTGCAGCGACTCTCGTGGGCACGTGAGCATATCGGTTGGTCCCTAGATGAATGGAAAACCGTGGCCTGGTCCGATGAGTCACGATTTCAGTTGGTAAGAGCTGATGGTAGGGTTCGAGTGTGGCGCAGACCCCACGAAGCCATGGACGAAAACTGTCAGCAAGGCACTGTTCAAGCTGGTGGTGGCTCCGTAATGGTGTGGGCTGTTTTTTCATGGCATGGACTTGGTCCTCTGGTGCGACTGGACCGAACATTGACTGGAAATGCTTATGTTCAGATACTTGGAGATCACTTGCAGCCATTCATGGACTTCATGTACCCAAACAATGATGGGATTTTTATGGATGACAATGCGCTATGTCACCGGGCCACAACTGTTCGCGATTGGTTTGAAGAACATTCTGGACAATTCCAACGAAGGATCTGGCCACCTAGATCGCCCGACATGAATCCCATCGAGCATTTATGGGACATCATCGAGAGGTCTGTTCGTGCCCAAAATCCTGCACTATCAACGCTTTCACAATTATGGACGCCTATCGAGACAGCATGGCTCAATATTCCTGCAGAAGACTTCCAACGACTTGTTGAGTCCATGCCACGTCGAGTTGGTGCACTTCGCCGGGCGAAAGGAGGGCCGACACGATAAGAGGTATCCCATGACTTTTGTCACTTCAGTGTATATATATATATATCTGAAAAGTTATATAGATAAAAGAAAAAATAGAAAGTAAAATATACTCGTATGTCACTCCAATATATATATGTAAAAGAAAAAAAAATATATATATATATATAAGGCTTGTAAGTAAAAACTAAAGCCATGAGCCTGAACGTAATTATATCAAAAACAACTAACTACTACTATATCACACCAAATGTGGTCTCTATACAGAAATTATGTGATTTTCAGTTTGGTAATTATGTGGGTGAGAAGTCTTTCTGGACTCTGTGATGCTCTTCAGTCATATGAGACTGGGGCCTACGGCTTAATGTGGATTCCGAATCCCTACAAGCATCCGTGGCCCCGCCGGGACTCGAACCATAAACCTGAGGCACCGAGCCCCAGAGCGAAATCAACTAACTGAATTAACCATTAAATTTGAAAAACATCATCTTAAATTAAATAGAATTTCAATTTCAGAAAGTTAACCATATATTCGGCATAATATGCCTTTAAGATTAAATTTGTGTTTAACCTCGATTAAAAGCGCCATCCTAAATCTAGGAAGTTTTTCAGTTATTGAAACAGGATCGCATTTTTGAGATTTTCCGGCAAATATTTTCCTTCACCCGATGAGAGGTTGTTTTCCTGGGGATTAGAAAAAAAACATAAAAATAAAAAATAAAATCCAATATGGTCTAAGGATAAACAAAAAATTTGTTTAAGTTATAAAAATTCCATGCTTCAGAGTCGAGAACCTAGTTGCCTATGGATAGCTGATCAGACAATGCCTTTCAGTTTAAAAATTGAGTTTATGAAAAACATCACAATATAGATAAAAAACACACATCAATATAGATAAAATTTAACTATATCAAAAAGTAATTTCAGTTTCAAAGAGTTGCTACATTTTATTTTATTTCTTTGGTGGTATTACAAGAATATATGGATTTTGAGGAAAATTTATATCCTATTGAATTTCTTCAGAAGTTTTAAGTTCCAGAAAATTTTAAATAAATAAAAAAAAATAATTTCAACACACTTAGTAAAAATAAAGTGAAGGAGAATTAGAATTATCAACAATTGCCTATAACTTATTTCAAACTATATTCATAATTTATCTTATGTGACAGTTTTGAGACTTGGGCCTGAATGGCCGATTGGCTAGCGCTCGGTACCACAGGTTTCGGATTCGAGTCCAGGCGGTGCCATGGATGTTTGTAGTGATTTTGAATCCACTTTAAACAGTAGGTCCCGGTTTAATAGAGCGTTGCGGAGGTATTGTTACTCCGTGTCCGTAGCTTATCTTCAAACTACACGCACCTCCTGGGTAGTGCTAAGTAAGTAACGTCGGTGCAGAGCTTGCCTTAAGGCATTCAAGACAACTGTCTGTGTTTGCCAGCTGCATTAGAACAAAAATACCAATGATACTAGCTAACAGCGCATGAACTTGATGATATTTGGAATATTTTGATTTGGTGAAATAAAAATTTGTTATGGTCATAATCCACTTTATTTGAGTAAATTTAAGGTCCTAGAAATTTGTGTTTTTTTATTAATTGTTGGATAATTTAGGTGACCAAACTAAAATTTTTTTTTAATGTTGCCTTTTAATGTATAGGCTTATCATCTACCCACTTTACTTTTAAAAAAATATAATTGGAAATTGCTGAATAATTTTTAGACTTTGATGAAAGATTGAAACATAGAACATGATCTTGATATACTTTAATAAGTAAAAATTTAAATATCAGAAAAATACAGGGTGCAACCAAAAGTCTGTACCCGGCGTTACCCAGAACATAAAAATGTTTGTTGAAAATTTTTAATGAAAGATTTCAGTAAATATATTTATGTATTTCTAACGTGTGCTAAATTAACTTTGTTTTCTTTGATGTTTGAAGAAACAAAACAATTTATTATGGCGTTGTTTTTTTAAAAAGATATATTACAAAAACTGATGGTGAAGTTATATATATTTTTTGTTGTTAAAGTGATAGGAAAATGTATTCGTTCTATTTGAAGATTTACAATAATGCTCAGCAGTGATGGCGAGACTTCGATTCTATCTGCACGTAATGCAGTCAGTGTTCAGAAATTGAGTAAACTTCGTTTAAAATGGAATATACGGTTCGCATAGAATTCGCATTAGAGGTTCGCATTCCTGAATAGAAATTTTTTCATTATGCATTCAATTCGGGAAAGTCATCCTGCAAATCCCATGCAAACGAAGTTACATTCTGTAATAATATAGCTGACCATTTTATTCTTGATAATGCCAAGTTTACTAAATTAGGAAGGACGAAAATGAAAAGTCTTATAAACGCTTAGTTTTGGTAAAAAACAGTCACTTTATTTTCTGTGAAAATTATTTCATATTAAAAATAATTATTAAATAGTAATTTTAAAATTATTATTATTTTGATCGAATCAATATTTAGAATTATTAACTTTTTTATTTTTATTTTATTTTATTATTATTATTATTGAAAATTAGATAAAAATGCTGTTTTTCAAAAAGAAAAGAAAGCTTTAGCATTTTTTACAGAAAAATTACTTCACTCATGATATTTCTGTGATTCTTCGTAAGTTCTGATATTCTTTTTATACATATTGTATGAAATAAATTTTGTGTAGACATAATGAAAACAATTAGAAAAATAATATTTAAATGTATAATTTCGACAATCAAAATGATCAATTACTATAGAACGCTTTATTAAAAAAATGTAATAAACAATTAAAATTAAAGTGAAAATATATTTTTTTAAATATTCTGTCATTGATTATTTTATCGTATTACGTAAAAGATAGTACAACAGTACGAATAACACGAATTATATTTAAAATCTGTGATTAAAAACTTAATATTATTTTAAAATTTTATGATCAATTTTAATTATTTTTTCCCTATAAAACTTACCATTTTTCACATTATCCCATGAATCCTCTATTTCTTGCCCACTTTATAATAAGTATGTATGTTAGTAGCCATATGTAGTTCAATGTTGTCCTTTAGAACAATAGGAGCAACTATTAATGTTTGCTGAAAATTTATAAATGTTCAACCAGGCATGTTGTCTATTTAAAACATTCTGTTTACATTCTTCACCATGTCTAATACTTCTTCTTTTCATATATATAATTTTCTCCACAATGTTTAATATAGTGTAGACCATCAGCAAAAGTAGACCCTTCGCCATCTTTTTAAGTCAGCTGGTATGCTGAACAACTATGTATAATTAGCTAACTGATTAACTATATATAATTAGCTATTTAAAAATCAGTTGTATAAAAATTATATATATAAAATCACTAACAGCGGTATCTCGGTATACGTCCACTTTAAAATAAGTTCAGTTTTATTTACGTTTACAAGAGAAACATTTGGTTGGTATACGACCTTTGTTTGGAATTCAACTCGCAGGCTTCAAATATTTTGTTAAATGGATATTTTCCACCATATCGAATATTTTTTCCATATATATAAATTTCTCCACCACATCTAATACAATGCAATCCATCAGCTAGAGTAGATCCTTTGCCATTTTATTACGCCAACTGATATGCTCTGCAACTGAACAACTATACATAATTAGCTGTTTGATCCACTATATATAATAAGCTATTTAAATATTACCTATAGATACTTATCTATATAAAACAGGTGACTTGTTATGCGTCTGCTTTAGAATAAGTCCAGCTTGGTTTACGTCCTGTTTGGATGCGAAACATTTGTTTGACGTACGTCATTTGTTCGGAATTCAACTCGCAGGCTTCTAAATCTTTGCTAAAGGATAGATGTGAAAAGCGTTGCAGAGATTAACCACCCTAACAAGGCCCAAACAAGCCGTAATAGCGTTGTCTGGAATATCACATTTCAGGAACATCCTAAGGATATGGTAGAAGCAAATATATTTGGGGCTGATTTTTAATAAATGACAAATCTGGTGATCTTTACCCCAGTCCAAGTAGAAAAAATAAAATGAGATAATTTCTTATTTATGTTTGCATATTTTTATTTATGTATATATTTTTAATTTTCTTTGCATTTATATAATTTAATATCCAATGTTTAAATTATTTTATAAACCCCCTCATAATATGCTAAAAACAATAGAATTTGTTTTTTCTCGTGACGTTAATCGTTTTTACTTTACTTCCATTGGGAAAAATTAATTTAATATAAATATTAATATTTGGAACTGACCAAACGCATTTACCGAGGGTAACGCAGTATTTAAATGAAATAGTTTCAACGCATTAATTTATATTATTTTCTCGATAATTGTTTACGAAGCAAAATGCTCTAAAAGTCTTTAATTGTTTAGATCTCTCTTTTATGAAACAAAGAAAATCCGTCATCCTTACAATGTTAACAAAGCTGAAATAATTAAAATGTCTCGTATCTACATGAGTGAAGTTGATTTATTTTACGCTTGCATTGAGTCTTTCTGGAATGACGTCTTATGTGCATGACGTGATTCAGTTGATCGTAGTTAAAACTCAAATAGATATTATCATGCATTTTTTTTTTTCGTCACACATATCATTTTAAATGTTATTACGCATTAAGTTATATTCATTTATATATTTTAAATAATATTTAAATTTTAAACCGTTAAACTTTCTTAATTCCATTTTATTCAATAAAAACTACTCTTTAAAATTCACAATGTGTATTTAATAATTTTAATACATTAATTAATTTAAATGTGAAACTATCTTAGCTAATTATTTTATTAAAATTTGTTTAAATAACTTTTTAATGTTAAATAATTTTTGTTTTATTAAAATTTATTTGATTTTTTTTACTTAAATTTTAATTGTACATAACGTAATCCTGAAAATTTAAATTTTTAAATATTTTACTATTTTGTCAGAAAAAAAATATTTTTAATTTGATTCTAATAGAGACTTTTGTTTCTTATTTATTGCTTAGGGTCGCTTTTTTTTAATTTAAAATTTTATTATATGTTACAAAATGTAATAGATAATAAATCTCTATCTCTAATGTAAAAATCTAAATTAATATAGTATCTCTATACTTTAATTTTTCTTTTTGAATATGGTATCCTTTAAAATTTACATCTTTTAGTAATAAGATACATGCTTAAATTATACAGAAATAATTTAAACAAATATCTCGGATATTTATGTGAACACTAAACTGAGGTTTACAAATTATTTACTCTGTGTTGCTTTCTACTTCTATGAAGCGAAACTAATGAGCCTAAAATTGCTCACAAATTTTCTTCAGTAAATTTCGAAAGAAAATATCTAATATCATTTTCTTAAGAAATTGTTATACTTTACCCATGTAAAATACAAATGTTTTCAATGAAGGCAATACTTCTTAAAGTTATCTTTTATTAATATGATTAATATTTCTTCAACGATATTATTGCCTACGATTTACCTTTATTATACTCTTTATCTAATTTACTCATCTCTGCCATCGGGCATTTTGTTTCGCCTTTTACGGTTTATTTATCATCTAAAGTTTACTTCAATAAAGATTAATTTATTGGTGCTCTAAGGCATGAGTGAATATTTTTATAAATCATCCTTTTAAGCAAATCTACTCTCATTTGCATTTAAAATCGATATTAGATTGTCTTTTATGGTATGTTAGTTACTAAAATTTCACCATTAAAGTTATATTTAAGTAACCATGAAGTGCCTTCAGGTTTAATTTAATGTATTTCAATCAAATTGATGCTATTCTTAATTTTATCTATGAAGCTTCCAGATGATTATATCCAAAAAGGATTTACTTCAATTCGGAGAACATATTCTAATTTACCTTTTTTGCTCGTAACAAATCTTCCTTCTTACCATTGTTTCATATTTCATATAAGCCAAAAACATTATCTCTATTTCATTAGATGTATTGTATATTCGCTAAGATTTATTTAGATTTATTCTGTTTAAATATATATATATATATATATATAATTTTGATTAACTTGTGATAATATTTCTGTGCTTTGCACACATTAACAAAACTGAGGATGTACTATTCATAAGGAAGAAGAATTCTTCCTTCTAACATTTATTTATTTAACCAAATGATTAACTGGACTAACAATGCTAAGCATCTGGGAATTTTTCTTGATAGCCAACTAACGTCCACTAATGGCATTTATCACATTAAAACTAAATATAATACTTGTCTTCACCTGCTCTACCCATTCATTAATAAAAATTTCCCCCTTTCACTTGAAAATAAACTAATCATTTACATGATTACATCCTAAACTAATCATTACTAATAATTTGCGTCCCATTATAACTTATGTTAGCCAGTTTGTGATTCCGCTGCAAGGTACCATATTAACTTCATTAAAAGAATTGAAAATAATTTACTTGAAATGATTACTAACTCGACATGGCATTTTAGAAATGATGACATTTGTCACAGTCTTGCTCTCCTTAATATTAAAAATGTTATGCTCAAGCTTGCTGAAAATTTTCATGCAAATTTTGAACATATTCCGAGTGATGAAATTAGTATCTCCCAAAATACGATTTCACTCTGCCGGAGAACGCTAAACCTCCAAGAGCGGTTCTATATAAGTTGCAATTTTCCTAGACGAACTGGTTCAGTTGTTCTTGCGTCTGTTTGGCTGCGGGTTCGACCCTGACCTGTTCCTTTAGTCATCATTTCTAGCAATGGTAACCTTATTTCGTAATATTTTTTCCTTGTCTCTTTTTCTTTAATTATTCTTAAGAATTTTTAAAAAAATCCAAGATTGTTCAAATTTTACTCTCTTTTCGTATGTTTATTTACTTCAGCTGGAACAGACTTTGATCCCTTAATTGCCTTTAATAATCCATGGTTAACCTCTCAATGCTTTCTATCCCAATATAGGAGTTCAAGGCCCTCATGGGGTTAAGACACTTCGTGAACCCAAGACAGACTCTGCACATATCAAATCAACAATGCCTCTCCGGAATATCACAGAAGTTGGGTCATATCTTGAAAGAAAATACCACATTGATTCCTTCAGGGACTTTTTCACACCTGTATAAGTATATATTAAAATTATTAACTAAGAAAACTATACTAGACCATTTCGATGTGTGTGGTCTTGCAGGGAGAATAACTATCGATTGGAAGGATTTTTTCTGCGTTTATTTATTTTCTTTTTCTTTTTTTTATTTCTGAATATCGAAATCAATTTTTACACCTTCTTACTTAATAGTTATTAATCATTCAGTTTCATTCATTAGATATTTTTGGAATTATAGAACACAGGTAAATGAACCGCACGATATTAACAAGGAAAACGAAAACTTTAAAACGTAGATCACACGGGCATATTTTACTACTTTCGACATAAAGCAAGCCAGCCTTGTCACTCAAACAATAAATTTGTGGTATGCATATCCTGCAAACGAAGTTACTTGCACGAAAGAATAGTCATGTATCTATAAATCATGCAGTTCTGGCTGATTCCCTGAAAATAAGCAATAGAGTGCTCCAAGTGAGAATAAATGTCAGATGAGCGCACAGCGATAGACTCGCTATTTGAATGACAACGGTGATCTGCTTTAGATCGAAAGTATTATACAAGCTCATGTGTGGGTAAGACATAAAGGAACACTTGGAAGAAAGAGGAATTTCGATCACGAAAAGAATTTCACTGGTAGAAGTAGCTATTTGAATAATGTTTTGGGGAAACATTGTAGCCTAGAAATGGGTTAAATACAAACTGTCATTTTCTACTTTATTTTCTAAAACTTCTTCCCTTGCTTAATGATTTAACTCTTAAACGGATTATCCCAAATATACTCGTATTTCATATTTTCCTCTGTTTAGAACACAATTTAAATCGTGTAAATCTTTTAATTCTGGACTAAAAGAGGTATTGCTGGCTACCGACTATAATTCTAAGACACAAACCGAGTTCACTCATGATTTTGTAAGTTTGGCAACTGTCAGTCTTATCGATATTTCACGTTGTTTAACAGATATTTAACTCGATGTTTTTCAGTATTCAAAATACAGACTAGAATCTGCATGTTTTTGATTGCTTATATGTACAAACTTAAAACTTAACAAAAATAAATTAACAAAAATTTACTTTCTATTATTTTTTCTAGTTACTTCAAAATAAAATCAGCTTTAATGAAAATAGCAACCCTGTATCGATGAATCAATTGATTGATGTTGAATTAAAGGATTATAGTATAGTTCTAATTTTAATATACATTCCTAATGACAAAATTATTGCTTGTAGTGTGCAGGTTGGGCAACCAGAATGTAACTGGGTGTAGTTGGGTTGAGATACTTGAGGCACAGGTTTGAGAATTCACAGCTTTATTTAATACACGCACAAACACACACACATGCAATTAGAGACATACAATATTTAACACATTTAAAGACAGATAATTATTGACTCTTGAAGGGACTCCATTTCCAGGCCGAAAATCCTAAATTACGGCTAAATATTCTAAATATATTTCCTCTTGAGATGATAGACTCTAAACTGAAAGTTGCGCAGGGGAAGCGCAGGTTTCTCTGTACTTCCTCTCGGATGAGAGTCTCGAGGCCGACTGACCATTTCTCCTGAACGCCACAAATGATGCTCATGCCAGTGTGTAGGAGGAAGCATGGTTGCGAACCACTACACACCCCTATGGCACAACGGCCTGGTGGTCAAGTGGCTAGCGCTCTGGCTATTGATACAACAGGCTTCAAGTTCGAATCCTGGCGGTGGCATGGATGCTTGCTAGGGGTTCGGAATCCACTTGTTAGGGTCCCGGTCTGTTTAGCCGTCGCGTGCAGAAGATGACCGTAGAGCGACAAACCAAACCCCCACGGCACCGTCGGGACTGGAACACGAAACTTGCGACAGTTAGTTACTCAGCCATTAGGCCCCATGATTAGAAGTGAATAAAAAACAAAATAACTACACCATTATTGGAAAAGTCGTTTTTATAAAGATATTTATTTATAGGACTTGTTATGAGATAATGATTAAAAAAGATTAATACATTATTAAAATAATGAATTAATAGAAAATCGAATCGTATTATCTTTTAAAACTGATAATATGAAACTGACTTTTTAACTGATAATATGAAATATTCCTCCGTAACTATCAAGTTATGTTACTTGATAAACAATTTCAATATTTAAATTATTTTTTAATAAAAAATGGAATATTATTTTATTAAAAATGAAAAAAATTGCAAATAATATAATATTTTATTCAATTCTCTTCTGAAACGTTATAAGAATTTTGACCAAAGATTGTGATGGTTTTTTTTATAGTTTTTATTAAACTGCAGTCATACTAAAAAAACCTTTTCACTTTCATGACCAAGCCATAAATAACGAGTGCAAAAAAAGAAAAACCTTTTATGCTCACTCCTACGTTGATTGAAAAAGCCGATACTTAACAGAGCGTTCTTGAATCGAAGCTCATTAGTTAGTTTGGTGCGGTTAATAGCAAATAGTGATGTACATTGTTAGTTATTTGATGTCAATGGCTTAGAAAATTTAAGACGTCTTACAAATGACGTAATTTTATTGATCGGTCATAAAAAGAGATTTAACCGTTCATCGCGCATATAAGGTTCTCATTAAAGATTTTACTATATAATTGTGACTGAGAATTATAGTATCATACAATGAGGGTCGAACAACTCATGAGTGGAGGGTATTGATGGAGGGAATGAGGGCAGCTTCTACTATGATGGAGCACCACAAGTTAGTTGTTTTGGCTCCGTGTCGCTGAAGAAGGGGGGCAATGGTTTTCGGGAGGATTTTCAGGGGGAACTACCCCGCATTTGCGTATCGTATGAGAGAAGAACCCGTAAAACTCCCACCAAGTGATCTGACTGTTGATGCAAGTTGCAGAATATCACAAGCGCCTTCGAATCTCATCATATTTTGAAGCAATGTCTACAACAAAATCTCAGCCCTAATGCTCAAAAGTGGCGCATGTTGTCACTGAACCACGAGTCAGGCATAAAACTGTGTGATTATTATTATTTAAATAAACAATTTCATTTGTTTTAATTGTTTACAAACATTTTCAATGAAAACAAGTATTTTTTCTCAGTAACCAAGAAGGCTGTAACATATTATTTATATATTGGATGAAACGATTGTAATTTCGAATAAAACCTTTTTCTATTACTCTACAAATTATGAGAAATTTATCTCGAAAAATAGTAACAATGCTATTTACTATGAGGCGAATCGATTGCGCTAAATATCTCTGTCCAGATAACGAAAAAATTTCGATATAGCGGTTAATTAACCAAGTTAATTTATTTTTGTTAATCAGCTGCAAATATTGAAATATTTCAGGAAAACCAATTTACTTATTCTGAACTAAAACGGCTAATTCAAGCGTTACTCAAAGAAAAAATAATCTTGCTCATGATGATATTGATTATACAATTTTACAAATTGACTGCAAACATTTTTCATCACTATTCTTAAATCTCTTTAATAAATGTCTCTCGCTCCACTCCTTTCCCAAAAAAGACTTTTGAGAATCCTAACTTTTCATTGTACTATTTCCCAAAAAAGGTAAACTATTTTTAAGCTTATCTCTTCTAAGCTTATCAACATTCGGTGACACAAAAATATTATTTACAACCCTTGGACCATAGAGAAAATCATGAAATTAAGAAGTCATAAAAGAAAATGAACATATAATCATTCCAAGAAACCCCTACCCCTAAACTGCAAATTGAACTATCTGCGCCTATTTTATCACCATCAATGTACTATTCCATTCCTCATAGGAAACTCGTCATAATGGCACGTATACACGGTTTACCACATTAATTATTCCTTCTGCATTTTATACTCCCCGTTTCACTTTGGTTTACGTTAATTTTTGTGGATTTAATAGTTATTGTTATGTTTATTATGGTGGGTGACCACCTGGGAACACCGCGTGCCGTTGGCAATCACAAATTTGGGACCTGAATGGCCGAGTGTCTAGCGCTCTGGCGCTCGGTGCCACAGGTTTCGGGTTCAAATCACGGCGGTGCCATGGATGTTTGTAGTGGTTCGAAATCCACTTTAAGCCATAGGTCCAGGTCTCCCATGACTGTAAGAGCGTCACGGAGCCAAAATCAGACTTCTACCTACGGTTGCTCCATCACAACAGAAGCTGCTTCCTTCCCCTTCAATCATGAGTACGTATGGGCTCGTGGGCTTGGCCAGCCAAGTGGGATAAGAAACAACAACAACAACATGTTTATTATAGGTTTTTTTTCTGTATATATCTCTTTGTAATGTATTTCTGTAATTACAAGTATTATGCCCACTCTCATTTTTTTAACTGGTATGGGGCTATATAGCCTGGACACAAAGATGAATGAGGTAAAGTAAAGTAAAGTTTCTTTCGAGCTATTTATCATATTTTATAAATGGCTCTAAGTGCCGTATTTTAATCCACTTATGTGAATATTTAATGACGATTACAAAAGTTATGAAGTGTGTCTCCTTTTTTGTCCACTGTACCACTTATGTATAACACGAACGGTCCATCGACGAGGTATGAAGGGGACAGGGCTTTCCGGCAAGACTTTTAGGGGTCACTGCCCAGAATTTACGTATTGTATGGGAGAAAACGCAGAAATCTCAGACCATCACCTTGACTATCAATGTTAGCTGCTTAATTCCTATTGTCACAATCACCATCGAATTTATTTGTTTCTAAAATAGTAACTACAACAATACTGCCAGTAAATTCAAACCTCAGCCCGCCTACACATTAGCTGCACTCTTGGCTACTAAGTCACGACTAAGGCTTACTTACTTGTTGAAGATTAATTAATTTGATTCAAGTATGTTCACATTTTAATTTCTCATGTTTCCCTCATTTGGAGTGACATACGAGTATATTTTACTTTCTATTTTTTCTTTTATCTATATAACTTTTCAGATATATATATGTATATAGATATATATATATATATATATATACGCTTACATATTAAATATATTGGTTAGAAAATATAATTTGCTTAATTCACTTTCTCTAATTAAATATATATACACTGAAGTGACAAAAGTCGTGGGATAGCAATATGCAAATTTTCAGATGGCAGTAGCATCGCGTAGAACAGGTATAAATGCGCAGTGCTTTCGCAGAGCTTTCATTTCTGTTCAAGTTATTCATGTGAAGAGGTTTTGACGTGATGATGACCGCACGACGGGAATTAACAGACTTTGAACGCGGAATGTTAGTTGGAACTAGACGCATGGGTCATGCCATTTCGGAAATCGTTAGGGAATTCAACATTCCCAAATCCACTGTGTCAAGAGTGTGCCGAGAGTATGAAATTTCAGGTATAACATCCCACCATGGACAGCGCAGTGGTCGACCGCCTGCACTTAACGACCGAGACCGGCGACGTCTGCAAAGAGTCGTAAAGTCTAACAGACAAGCAACACTGCGTCAAATAACCGCAGAAATCAATGTGGAACGTACAAGGGACTTGTCTGTTAGAACTGTGCGGAGAAATTTGGCTTTCTTGGGCTATTCCAGCAGAAGACCGACTCGAGTGCCTTTACTGGCAGAACGACATCGCTTGCAGCGACTCTCGTGGGCGCGTGAGCCTATCGGTTGGTTCCTAGATGATTGGAAAACCGTGGCCTGGTCCGATGAGTCACGATTTCAGTTGGTAAGAGCTGATGGTAGGGTTCGAGTGTGGCGCAGACCCCACGAAGCCATGGACCCAAACTGTCAGCAAGGCACTGTTCAAGCTGGTGGTGGCTCCGTAATGGTGTCGGCTGTTTTTTCATGGCATGGACTTGGTCCTCTGGTGCGACTGGACCGAACATTGACTGGAAATGCTTATGTTCAGCTACTTGTAGATCACTTGCAGCCATTCATGGACTTCATGTGCCCAAACAACGATGGGATTTTTATGGATGACAATGCGCCATGTCACCGGGCCACAACTGTTCGCGATTGGTTTGAAGAACATTCTGGACAATTCCAACGAATGATCTGGCCACCTAGATCACCCGACATGAATCCCATCGAGCATTTATGGGACATCATCGAGAGGTCTGTTCGTGCCCAAAATCCTGCACCATCAACGCTTTCACAATTATGGACGTCTATCGAGACAGCATGGCTCAATATTCCTGCAGAAGACTTCCAACGACTTGTTGAGTCCATGTCACGTCGAGTTGCTGCACTTCGCCGGGCGAAAGGAGGGCCGACACGATATTAAGAGGTATCCCATGACTTTTGTCACTTCAGTGTATATATATATATATATATATCTGAAAAGTTATATAGATAAAAGAAAAAATAGAAAGTAAAATATACTCGTATGTCACTCCATTATATATATATGTAAAAGAAAAAACATAGGATCATAGAAAGTATGATCCTATTTTAATAATAGGTTTAAATGACATTTAAACTATTATTAACTAATTTTAATTTTATTTTATTAATACTAATTTTATTTGTATTATATATGAGGCCCAGGGAAGCTATATTTCCTAAGCATACTTTCTGGTAAATGCAGTTCTGTATATTTCCTAAGCAATTTATACTATGTGAACTTTTCAAGCATTGTAGATGACACGTTTATTAAAAGAAATTCTTGAAATGCTATAGAAGTAATAAAATATTTTTAAGGACCTTAGAAAGCATTCGGTGTATGGGAAATAATTTAAACCAGACATAGAACAGACATGAGGTAAAATACTTTCGTGAAATCTGTCAGAAACTTTTAGGATGTCTTTTTAATATCAGTCAATTTAGTATTTAAAGAATTGCAAAATAAATAATAATAAGATTTTTCTTTAAAACTTCTGAGAATAGCTTTTAATTGTGATACGACTCAGTTTTTTTACAAGCCTACATAATAATTTTAATTAAATATTTGCTTATTGTGTTTTCATATTAAATTGAAAAACCTTTTTTCAAAAACTACATAACATTCTTTTATTTCCACTTATTATGTACATTCCTTTACGTACCATAACTAAATCAAATTAAATAAAATGAGGTAACAGGGACGATAAATTTCCTTAACTGAAAAGGTCATTTTAAAATAACTCTTTCCAACGTATTATTTGATACTTAAATACTTCAAATTTGATTTCATTAATTTGCTGCAATAACTCATTAGTTAGACTTTCATTCGTGAGAAAATAAATACATTCTAGATTTTTACCCATATAACATAAATAGATTAAATTAGCTCATTCATTCTCTTTCACGACCAAATGGTTTAAAGTATTATTGGTAAGAAAATAGTGTACTCACTTCAGATTAGTACTTTAATAAATAGGCTATTGAATTCCGAAATAGTTTCTTAAATGAAAAGAAATATAAACTCATGTTTGTGAAAATTGCAACACCATGAAGGACTTATGCGAGTGAGCTGAAATTTTCAGGAAATGCAAATTAGCGCATGATATGCAAATGATTAGAATTTCAAATCCGTAGCGCATGCGTATGCTGAGCAGCGCCCTCTGAACGGCGGATGGGTCCGAATAAATAGACGGCTGTAGCGAGGCGTGTATGGTTATCTGCTAGTGGTAAACGTTTGTTCAATAGTTACTTATGCCTCTTCGAAGACAGAGAGCGAGATTTGAACAACTTACAGAGTTTGAACGGAGGAGAATCATCGGCCTTCGTGAAGCTGGATTGTCTTATCGTGCAGTAGCCGCTCGTGTGCCGCGTAACAGCAGCACAGTGATGCGTCTTTGGAAGCAGTGGGCGGACGAGTGTCGGACAACTCGGAAATCCGGGAGTGGACCCCGAAATGTGACGTCAGCTCGTGATGATAGACACCTGGTCCGCATGGCGCTGACGGACCGTACAACTACCTCTAGACAATTGGCAGCACAGTGGTCAATAGCTAAAGGTGTTTCATTGTGTGCTTCATCAATTCGTAGACGTCTGCTGCAGCGTGGACTGCGCGCAAAGACTCCTTTATACAGGATCCCTCTCACGCTAAACCATCGCCGCCTGCGGCTACAATGGGCCGCTCAGCATAGAGACTGGCGTGCTGATTGGCAGCATGTCGTGTTTTCTGACGAATCCCGCTTTAATTTGTGGTACCATGATGGCCGCATTCGTGACCAACACCCGGAGTTATGGTCTGGGGTGCCATAGCATATCATGGACGATCTCAATGGCTGAGAATTGTGGGCAATCTGAACAGCAACCGGTACATCAGTGAAGTTCTACAGCCCGAAGCTGTTCCCTTCCTTCAAAGCTTGCCAGGCGCTGTATTTCAACAGGATCCCTCATATCGCTAGGACTGCCCGCCCTCATATCGCTAGGACTGTTCAATCCTTCTTTGCAACGCGGCAGGTACAGCTTCTTCCCTGGCCTGCGTATTCCCCGAATATGTCGCCGATTGAACATGTGTGGGATTTCGTTCGTCGGCGTCTCGCTCGTGATCCTCGTCCTGTTGCTTCTGCAGACGAACTTTGGGTGCGCATACAAACAATATGGAATGCTCTTCCTCAGGCAGACATTCAAAATTTGTTTGACTCCATGCCACGTCGTGTAGCAGCACTTATTACGGCGCTTGGTGGCTACACAAAATACTGATTCCAATCTCTTGTTATTGTTTGTTTGTTTTGAACATCTAATCATTTATTTGTACTACTACCACTGAACTGTGTATTAAATTCCATTCAATTATGACGGTTCCTTCATGGTGTTGCAATTTTCACAAACATGAGTATAGTTCTCAAACTATTAATTACGCAACAAATTAAGAAGAAAAAAACCTTTTATTACTGAACTTTTTTTTACCTTTTATTACTGAAACTCATTTTCTACAAATACATGTAATGAATAGGCAACCAAGGAGTAGGAGAATTTGCCTTTTGGAAGACCTTTTGAGGTGCATTTTAGCGTTGTATGAGAGAAATACAAATTTGAAACTGCTCTTCTGACATATTTGAGCACATTGATTGCACATTGGCTGTACATTTGAGTTTTGTATATAGGAGAAAAGTCAATATAGTCCCAACTAGAAATAAGATGCAATCACAATAGTTATTAAATTTCCTCGTTTCTGATAGCAACGACTACAACAGATGTCGTCAGTGGTTTTTAACTCTAGACTTATGGCATTCTACGTTCGCACTTACCACTAAGATATTAAAGGATACGTCACGGGATTTACTGTAGTTTTTCAATTTATAAAAAAATTCATGTAAAAATAAATATTAGTTCAATTTTCCAAAAAAAATTTGTTTGTCTCTAACAATTCAGGAGATCAATTTACTCTGATGCAGAAGTCTTACTTAGTTTAAATCATTTGAAAAACATGTTTAATTAATTACATATATAGTTACAATTGTAAGTTATGAACAATAAAAAATACTTTAACAAATTTCAGACATATTTACACAATATACTGTATATACATATTATATGAAATGAAACATCTATAATGTATCGAAATATTCTGTCTATAACGTTCCAAAATATGCAAAGTGTTTCCATATGAGATTAAAAATTTATCTTAAGAGTCATTAAGATTCAATTTCAAATTCAGTATAATTTAAAATTCATAAACGTTAATTTTATTTTTAAATCATTTCAAATTATTTACAAGTAAAATAATATAACTAATATTTTGAATCAAGAACTTAATAGGAAATAATTATATATTCATCGATGGATCGATTTTCATCTTAAATACATATAATGTTAACTATCATAAATAGTCTATAGACTATAATTTGAGAAACGTTAACCAGTGATGATATCTGTAGTTTAATTGTCAAAAGTAGTTCTCAAATTTTAATATAAATACAAGTTATTTTAATACAAAAATCTAAATTATGCAGCAATGAGATAAATATTGAAATCCTATGGGAAAACTTATACTAAATCCACCTTTTAATTCTAAAATAGCAGTTTTGCAATTTTATTGTTATAAACATAACTTCACACAAGATATTTTATTTGTTTTTAGCATATCATGACTTCATAAAAATGCAGAAAATTTTTAACTGTTAAATTCTTATTGTGTTTTAAGGGGTTTTCTGTCTGTTCAAGTAATTTTAAAGTCAAAATATTTCACAAGCAAATTGCGAATCTAATCAATATTTCATACTCCTCATTGATGAATCCCAATAGTGCATTTCTTGCAGAGTAATCACAGACTTCTGTCTGGGATAGTTGTAAAGTGGATTTCTGTCTATGCCCATTAATTATTAAAACCAATTATGAAAATAAAAATAATATGGTGAATAAATAAATAATAGTTGAAGCAAGATTTAAAAATTCCAAATAATCACGAGGAACATTTAAACCAGAAAAAGTCCTTAATCAATAGCAGGACACAGAAAAGGGCCCAATAGAAAAATTTAATTGAGGCTTAAAACTTAATTGATGAAACTGCCACAGTTGGGACAAGCAGTAAATGTAGTCAGAAGGGAGAAATTAGTGGGTGTCCTGCTTGGCAATAATTAACACAGCACGAGACAGTTTTTCTGTTAAGTTAAAACAGCATTTTCTGTATTATGGCCAGAATTATAAAAGGTTTTAGAAATATTATAACAAGTAATGTAAAAAAAATATTTTAAAGTCAATTCCTACTTTTTTTCACTATATTGCAGAAAGTCCTTTATAAATAATTTTCATTCATTTTTCTAAGTTAGAAAAAATTCTCTCTTTCTCTCACACACTTTCTCTCTCTCACATATACAAACTTTTCATCTCTCTCACTAAATTTAATCACATGTTTCATTTTCCATTTTGCTCCCTCCTTGATTCAGACTAGAAGCCAGAATGAAAAAATGAATCTGAAAAAGAAATTTGTTTCAGCGATCTACACACTTCGCCACTGGCGGTATTTATTCCTAAATTTATATCCTACTAAATATCTTATACAAGAGAAATTTTTTTCTCACATATAATCTAAAATTAATTAATTATATTTAATTAATGAATTAATATTTGAAAAAACTGTATTAAAATCAAGTATCATCCAATACAAATTTTAAAAAATGTATTTGAACTTGAGTGGATGAATAATAAGTATTTTATTAACGATTGAAAATTTAAACAAGATATATAAATATATATAGGGAGAGTGTAAACTAATAGTAGGAACTGAAAAAAATAAAATGTTTAAATCAGTGCGAAATTAGAGTTAAACTTAACTTCATAGATGGCACGAACAAATGATTACCAACTAAAATTATTATTAAACTTTTTAAGTAGCTCATTCTTTGCATTAGAGATATTCCAAACTCACTATTCAAAATAAAAAATAAATCCCGTGATTTCATCCTGGTATATATTAAATGTTGCAAATACTTATTTCATATCAAATTTTACTACCCACATATATGAAGCCATGTGTAAAGTTAATACTGATTTTAAATGGATGGTTAATAGATGACGTAAAGTTTCGAAAGATTTTCGTGGTCGGATGGTTTTAATTTCAGATGGCTTTCCTGTATTATTTTATTTCGTTCTGAGATTTACATGGCTTAAATATTTAATCGATGAGTAAAATTTCTATTTTGAAATGAAAATCTTTTGAATTGCCCAAAGAATTCGGGTTTTAAATAGTTAACTTTGACTTTTGCTAGCTTTATATTTTCAGCGAAGTTGAGCTTTATATCAGAACAATATCGTATGTGGTATTGTCAATACCATTGTGATAATGTCAATGATCAATATTCATATGTGACAGTAAATTTTTCAGTATTACTGACAGTATTGAGTATTACTGACAGTATTCTACTTAATAGAAAATACCCTTAAAACACATAATGGATATTTTTATTTTATAATTTATTTATTTGTAAAAAACAAAATTCACATCAAATTCATATGAAATTAAATGCATTTTAGTGTTAAAATAATAATTCTTGTCTAACTAGCATATATTTGATTTATTTTTTACTTTAATTTTTAATGTTAAATAACGTTGAAATTATTTCCATTAATTATTTCCATATATTATTATTTATCTTTGTAATGTATTTCTGTAATTACTACAAGTTTTGTACCCACCCTCATTATTTAATTGGTTGAGGGCTACATAACCTGGGGACAAACTTCTTTTCGTAAAGGCCTTTAGGGGGTAACTGCCCCAAATTTGCATGTTGTGCAGGACGCAGAAAAAGAAAAAAGATTGTAAAAACTCAGAAAACTCACACCAGCAGCTTGACTCATTCAATGTTAGATGTTTAATTCCTATTGTTACAAACACCATACAATTTCCTTGTTTTTAAAATAGTAACTACTACAATAATGCCAGTGGATTCAAACCTCAGCCTTCCTACACGTTAGCTGTATTCGTTGCTACTGTGCCACGAGAAAGGCTCACTTACTTGGAAGAAGATTAATTTGAATCAAGTAGGTTCATATTTTATTTTCTCTTATTTACCTCAATTAGAGTTACATATATTTTACTTTTTATTTTTTATTTTGCATATATATCTTTTCAGAAAAAAATTATATGTAAAAGAAATAATTTAGGATCATAGAAAGTATATAAACGCATTATTAAGATAAGATCAAAGAATGTATGATCATATTCAAATAATAGGTTTAAATGACATTTAAACTATTATTAGCTCATTTTTATTTTATTTTATTACTACTAATATTATTTGTAATATATATGAAGCCCAGGGAAGCTACATTTCCTAAGTGTACTTTTTGATAAAAGCATTTCTGTATATTGCCTAAGCAATTCATACTATGCCAACTTTTCAAACATTTCAAAGGGCACATATTATATATTAAAAGAATTTCTTGAAATGCTATAGAAGTAATAAAATATTTTTTAGACCCTTAGAAAGCATTCGGAGTATGGGAAATAATTTAAACCAGACATAGAACAGACATGAGGTAAAATATTTTCGTGAAATCTGTCAGAAACTTTTAGGATGCCTTTTTAATGTCAGTCGCTATTTAAAGAATTGCAAAATAAATAATAATAAGATTTTTCTTTAAAACTTCTAAGAATAGCTTTTAATTGTGATACGATTCCTTTTTTTTACAAGTCTACATAATAATTTTAATTTAATATTTGTTTTTTGTTTTGTTCGTATTGAATCGAAAAAAACATTTCCCTTAAAAATTAAATAAAATTCTTTTTTGAGTACTTTTACATAAATAAAATTAAATAAAATGAGGTAACAGGGACGATAAATTAACTTAACTGAAAAAGACATTTTAAAATAACTCTTTCCATTGCATTAGTTCATACTTAATATTTGATTTCAATAATTTTCAGAAATAGTAGCAGTAACTCGTTAGTTAGACTTCCATTCGTGAGAAAATAAGTGCATCCTAGATTTTTACACATAATATATACATATCATATTTATATTATATATATTTATATATTTATATATCATATAAATTAGCTCATTCATCCTATTTCACGATAACATCAAATAGTTTAAAATATTATTGGTCTGAAAATAGTGCACTCACTTCCGATTAGTACTTTAATGAATAAGGTATTGAATTCCGAAATAGTTTCTGAAGTGAAAAGAAATGTAGTTCTCAAATTAATAATTGCGCAACAAATTAAGAAAAAAAAATAGATAAAATTAACAAAAATGTATTTAACTACAAACTGTAAATAAATATCTACATTTTAAAATGTACTGATAGAAATTACACCCTTCTAATCTTGCCACATGAAGTTAATATTTTTTACCTCTTATTACCGAATCTCGTTTTCTACAAATACGTGTCATGAATAGACAACCAATGAATAGGAGAATTTGTCGTTCTGGAAGAACTTTAGAAATTGCATTTTAGTATTGTATGGGACACATTTGAGCGTTGTAAAGGAGAAACACACATTTGAGCCCATTGATTGCACATTTGACACATTTGAGCCCATTTATTGTACATTTGAGAGTTGTATGGAAGAAAAGTCGGTATACTCCTGAACTAGGAATATACGATGCAATCACAATAGTTATTACATTCCCTGGTTTCTGATATCATTGACACAGGCCGTCAGTGTATTTGAACTCGAATCTCACGATATGCTATGTGAGCACTGAGGGGGTACGTCACTTGATTGACAGTAGTTTTTTAATTTATAAAAAATTCGTTTAAAAATACATACGAGAAAGGTACTCGATTGTTATTCAGTTGAAGCTTCCTGAAATAGCCGATTCTTATCCAAGATTAAGACATTACATTTAATATAATTCAAGAGATCGATTTACCCTGACGCAGAAGTCTTACTTAGTTTAAATCATTTGAAAAACATGTTTAATTAATCACATACATAGTTGCTATTATAAGTTATGAACCTGAAATAATATTTTAACAAATTTCAGACATATTTACCCAATATATATATATTTGCATTTATATATATTAATAGAGTTGAAATATCTACAATATATCGAAATATTGGAGGTATTGATAACTTCTATGCACAATTGAAAGCTGCTAATTCGCCATTTGAAAAATTTCAAGTCATCGCCAAATGTTTTAAGTTAACTATTTAATTGCTCTTTTATTTTTTATCTGTGCCATGCTATTTTTCGGCTTTTCCGTTTCTTTTTTCACTTTTCTAACGTTTTTTCTTGTTATTTTACCGTGTGACATGACCATTGCCCACTGCCTTCTTTTTTATATATTTTTAATGTCTTGTTTTTCAATGCCTCACATAGTACCAGATTTGGAGTTTAAGGCCATACACGGCCAAGGTACTCTACATCCTGAATGATGATGATGATGATGATATATCGAAATATTCTGTCTCTAACGTTACAAAAATATGCAAAGTATTTCCATATGATATTAAATGTTGCAAATACTTATTTCATACCAAATTTTACTACCCACATATATCAAGCCGTGTGTAAAGTTAATACTTATTTTAAATGGATGGTTAATAGATGACGTAAAGCTTCGAATATTCTCATGGTTAGTTGGTTTTAATTTCAGATGGCTTTCATTTATTATTTTATTTCGTCTGGAGATTTACATGGTTTAAATATTTAATCGATGACAGAAATTTCCATTTTGAAATGAAAATCTTTTGAATTGTCCGAGGAATTGGGGTTTTAGATAGTTAACTTTAACTTTTTGTTAGCTTTATATTTTCAGCGAAGTTAGGCTTTATATCAGAGCAACATCATGTTCATATGGGACAGTAAATTTTCTATATTCTACTCTGTTTAATAGAAAATAGTTCCTAAAACATATGCATGATATTTTTAACAATTATTTTAACATAGAATATGTTTCATAGATATGTCAATTATTTAAGAAATGAAAAAATAGGGCATATTTCAATGGTAGAGATACTACAGACTAATTAGTAATTATATTTAAAAAATGGACAAATTTCCAATTTCCTTGAAAGTACATTCATCTTTTTTGTAATATTTATTATTATTGTATGAATTTGTTTACATACATACTGTTTTGCAAAATTAATAAAAACAGGATGAAATATTTATACGTATATTTTTTTATTTTCAGCTAAAGTATATTTTAAAATTGTATACAATCGTTATCTATTGAATTAAAAATTCCTCTGCTATCTAGAATAATTGAAAGACGAATTTGACCCAAATGTTAAATATAATTAAACTCTGCTCACTTTTTATTTTAAAAAAATCCACTTGCTATTCTGATTTGCGTAAAAATTTTAATTAATGAAATTAATAGACTTAAGTAACACACGTAAATTATCCTAATTTAGTTTAAGTATAATTTTTAAAGAAACAACTTATCAAAGTAATATTTTTGATAAAAAAAAATATATATTACACAAAAATATGCCTTTGATTTATATTGTTGCATGAATTTTTTTCTGCTCAAAAAAATAACTGTAATTTTTATCTACATACAAACTAATAAGGAGTTACATAACAAACCTAAAAAAACAAAGGTAATAGTAGCAGATAATCAATGAATCATCATTAGCAAGGGACAAAGCAGAAAAGGCTTAGCCATTCTCATCTATCTAAATTATACAAATCTTAACTACCAAGTTTCTTGTTGATTTTATTCAGTCTGGATCGTACTCTTGGGGAAAGGAACCTACGTTAATATTGATCCGATCTGATAGTCTCTTAATTTTTTTCCTTTGTGATAGTATAGTTTTAACATGTAATTTTGCATTTTATTAAAATTGAGATTCGGTATAATATTTCTTGACTTACTTATTACTAATATAATCAATATTTTCTTTTATAATAATAGTAACGAAAACACGCAAAGATTTTAATCACTTAATGTCTAGCATTATTTAAACGAAAATTCTTTTAAGGTAAGGTTCCTCCTCTCTTAAGGTATTCTTTTAAAGGTTTCAACTGCCCCTAGACCAAATAGCTATAGACCCTATACCACTAGCTTTTCGATTGCATATTGGGCATGATTGACTTGCAGACCATTTATTTAGATTTAACATCTTTCCGTACCTTAATTGTACATTGCGTGGAAGAAATACTATTATGAATGCATCGCATGTTAAAGAATGCCCTGAGGTGTCCAGACATTTATATGACAGATACTGGTAGGCAAGCGATAAACTTCAAGATCTCCGGACTGGCGGACTTGCGTTGACTTTTGACATTTTTTTTTAGTTTTGCATTCTGATCTTCCATGCTGTTTTTTGCTTAATTTCATGTGCATGTGTTGTGTGTGCTTTTCACACACTTGTCATTGAATTTGTATGTTCAAATGCTACTGGTAAATAAAAACTATTGTTAACTTCAGCGTTGTCCCATACCAAGTGTTGTATTCCATTGCATTACGAGACGAAAAAGATGGAATGTTTTTTGTCTATTTACAGATGTCTGATTGTAGAGAAATATCGATCAAATAGCTGGTCCGACAGCAACGAAATATGTTACTAAATTAAATACAACCAGCATAAGTAGCACTAATTACGCTAATAGAAATCGAATAACTCATTTTCTCATAAAAGGGCAACTATCTTCCGTGCTCTAACTGACTAAACAATGATTGCGTCTTTACATTTAAATGTGTTATTACAAACAACAGTCTAAATTGAGTTTTTACAGTTAATTATATAAGAGAACTTTTTGAAATAAAATGTAGTATTTTGTTTTCGTAAATGATAACTTATTGATTAATTATGAATAATTCTTACTGAATATGTTAATCTGAAATCCTAAATAAAAAATATTAATCTAATCAAAATTTTATTTTGTTTTCGTAAATTTATTTTAGCTGAATTTTATTGTATTATTTTAATCTCATCTTAAAAAAATACTAAATTATAAAGATGAAAAAAATTAAGCTGCCAATAATTTCTGTAAGAATTGTTTAGATTTTTTATGAATGTCTTTGTCCATTTCATTCAGAATCACTTCCCTGTTTTAGTGGTTATACTACACAAATACAGTATCTTATTATTATTACTACAATGATACTAAAGTTAAATTTAAAATTTCAATTTAACTGTTTATGCCCTTTTTTACTAAATTAACATCTTTAACATGAGAGGTAAACACATTTCAAAATCCTATTTGGCAAATTTAAAAACAAATTTTGCAATTTCTTGTTGTATCAAAATATATAATTTGTTTTTAATTTGATAAAATACCTCATATTCGTAAATTGGATTTTATTTAATCATTCTTTCTGTTCTCCACAAAGAATATTTTTGTTCCTATGTTTTATTTCAAAAACTTCAAAGTTTTCAATTAGCATGAATTGAAAAATTCTCTTTTATCACCATATATAAAAGATTAACTCCATTATCAAGAAAAAAATTTCGGTTTATTCATAATGTAAATTTTAAATGACATATTTTATTTTGAAAAAAGATCCTTGCGTATGTAATTTTTTCTTTTTCTTAAGATAATAGGGAGCATTTTGAGAAGATAATATAATAAATCAAGTAAAGTAAGATAATATAATCAAGACATGAAAAATCCATAAAATTCTGTCTAAGCCAATTAGCTCCATGCACTTCCTGAATTGTGTGGCACTGTTAGTGATTTAGCTAGAGTAGATATTAAGTCAAAGGAACATGTATTCGTTAATGACTGTAGAGTTTAGGATTCTTAATAACAATTCTTAATGCCCACACTAACTTTTCTTAATAACACTTGCATAACAAAGCTTGTGTATTTCGGTTTAATTCATTGTTAGGAATAGAGAACAAAGCAACATTTTAAACATACAATACGTTTTGTAAATGCGTCGGTTAGTGACAAAAATAAATGCTTAATTTAACTGTGTGTATGATTTTAATATTTATATTGTCCAAACCCTAGTAAACTCACTTGAAAGTTATTCCTACCTTGTTTGTGGTTCTACTGACTTGGAATTATAACTACAACAGAAATAGTTAAGGTGACAAGGTTTGTTAAATATTCTTGTGATCTTTATAACAAATCTAGTAACTTTTAAGTGATTTAAAATTAAAAATAAAGAAGAACATTAATAACTATAGTAAAATATTGCCCGACTCGTAGATCAATGGCAACGTGCGCCACTGATGAGCATTAGGGTTGAGGTTCAATCAGCTGGTGGCTTTGTAATATATATATATATATACACTGAAGTGACAAAAGTCATGGGATAGCAATATGCAAATTTTCAGATGGCAGTAGCATCGCGTAGAACAGGTATAAATGCGCAGTGCTTTCATTTCTGTTCAAGTTATTCATGTGAAGAGGTTTTGACGTGATGATGACCGCACGACGGGAATTAACAGACTTTGAACGCGGAATGTTAGTTGGAGCTAGACGCATGGGTCATGCCATTTCGGAAATCGTTAGGGAATTCAACATTTCCAGATCCACTGCGTCTAGAGTGTGCCGAGAGTATGAAATTTCAGGCATAACATCCCACCATGGACAGCGCAGTGGTCGACCGCCTGTACTTAACGACCGAGACCGGCGACGTCTGCAAAGAGTCGTAAATTCTAACAGACAAGCAACACTGCGTCAAATAACCGCAGAAATCAATGTGGGACGTACAAGGGACTTGGCTGTTAGAACTGTGCGGAGAAATTTGGCTTTCTTGGGCTATTCCAGCAGAAGACCGACTCGGGTGCCTTTACTGACAGAACGACATCACTTGCAGCGACTCTCGTGGGCACGTGAGCATATCGGTTGGTCCCTAGATGAATGGAAAACCGTGGCCTGGTCCGATGAGTCACGATTTCAGTTGGTAAGAGCTGATGGTAGGGTTCGAGTGTGGCGCAGACCCCACGAAGCCATGGACCCAAACTGTCAGCAAGGCACTGTTCAAGCTGGTGGTGGCTCCGTAATGGTGTGGGCTGTTTTTTCATGGCATGGACTTGGTCCTCTGGTGCGACTGGACCAAACATTGACTGGAAATGCTTATGATCAGCTACTTGGAGATCACTTGCAGCTATTCATGGACTTCATGTACCCAAACAACGATGGTATTTTTATGGATGACAATGCGCCATGTCACCGGGCCACAACTGTTCGCGATTGGTGTGAAGAACATTCTGGACAATTCCAACGAATGATCTGGCCACCTAGATCGCCCGACATGAATCCCATCGAGCATTTATGGGACATCATCGAGAGGTCTGTTCGTGTCCAAAATCCTGCACCATCAACGCTTTCACAATTATGGACGTCTATCGAGACAGAATGGCTCAATATTCCTGCAGAAGACTTCCAACGACTTGTTGAGTCCATGCCACGTCGAGTTGCTGCACTTCGCCGGGCGAAAGGAGGGCCAACACGATATTAAGAGGTATCCCATCACTTTTGTCACTTCAGTGTATATATTTAATTAGAAAAAGGGAATTAACCAACAGTTTAAAAATATATTTTTAACCAATATATTTAATATGTAAGCATTTCTATTACTCATTTCACGTAATGAATTGTTATCAACTTTGTTTTAATTTGCGAAATTGAATTGTAAATAATTTATCGGTTTGAATGCAAATTATTTTTTTGTGCATTTAGCTTTTTAAAAATATTTAAAGCAAATTCGTTTATATTTAACAAATACCAATTTCTGAGAGAAATTTAAACAACCAAACCGAAATCCATGGGCTCGCGAGAATATTTTAAATATACGTATATTTCCACGTCGCATGTATATATATATATACGTATATTTTCTTCAGAAACGTTACAATTAAAATTCCAGTTAAATAATGCTATTTTATATAAAATTAGTTATAACTATCTTAAACTATTCTGAAGGAATCATATGAAACGCATTAATTAAAGCAGGACAGGAAAAATTCATGATTAAATTATCAAGGAAAAAAAATTATGCTTCATCTATAATCAGATGAAATAATTATATTTACTATTATTATGTTATATGCTATTGAGGGCTATTGAGGCTATGCTATTGAGGCTATACTATTGAGGGCTATGCTATTCCGTAAAAATTAGATGTTTTTTTAATAAAAAGAAATTAAAATAATTAAAAAACTAGATTTTCAGCAAGAAGTTTTTTTCCTTGTTTATTCATGGAAGTTGAGGTGATTAGAAACAACAACTTATACATAGCTACACATAAGATTTTTTCGTAGAAAGTCTTTTAAGAAACATATACTGCATTAAAAAAGAAAAGCGATGTAATTTGTAATTATTTTACAGAAACAACATGCAGTCTTCGAAATACAAAATTAATAGCAGATATTTTATTATTAATCTGCTTTACACTGAAAATATACAATATTATTTATAGAGTATCACTATTTTTTTGTTACAAATATTTTCAAATAAAACAATTAACAGTTACAAAAAGTTACCAGCGATTACCAGTCTATTAGATGCTAGATCATTCATTTTTCTATGCTACATATATAGCAGTATCAGCATTACCCAGAAAGTACTACGAAGGACCTGTTACACTCCATTAACGTTTTACCATTATAATTAGGAACGAACACCCCGAGAAAGAAATCAAAACACCAATATACAACGACCCTGGAGGTCAGTGGAAGGACTTTCCATCTTATGAATTTATCATGCCATTATCTACATATAAATGGAGGCATTAATAACATTTAAAGGAGCCTACATTTAAATTTGGCTTTTATAAAAATTAATTTCGAATACTTTAATTCAGGAAACAAACTCACTACCCACTTGGCTACTAGGTATACAATATAAATGGTTTATAACAATTTATTCTGAATTTTTACCGGAATTATCATCATCAGTGGCGCAACAGCCCCATGACGGGCCAAGGCTGTTTGCCTACTGGCAGATTTCGAGACGGGAGATGTTTTCCTTTTTTAAGGGTTCTTAGCCCTACGCCGTACAGTCATGGGATACCGGTACCGATGGTTTAAAGTGGTTTCCGAACCACTACAAAAATCAATGACACCGCCGGGACTCGAACCCGAAACCTGTGGCCCACGCTAAAACATTTAGCGAATGTCTCGAATTTTTCAGGAATACACTATGAAAATGATAAATCTTAAATTCCACAACTAAAATAATAATTTTAATTATTTCATTAAATCTATTATCCAAATGGAATGTATCACATTGGTTAGTAATTTGCATTTGCTTACTAAATTAATTTACGTAATTATATTCGCAGAATATTTTAACAATATCTGATAGAAATACAGCTGTTAATAATTATGTATGCAAATTAAATCATAAATGTCTGCTTAAAGTATTACGATAATTAATTTTTGAAGTTATGGAGTAAATTGGAAAAGAGCATTTCTATAGAAATATGTCTCATTTAATTCCTTTCATGTAACGTATTACTTACATGTTTACATTTTACCCTTATTATTCGTCTTAGTTTATAATTATTATGTAGGTTAGTTAAAAACACAGTGTTTACCAAAGGATTAAAACTAATGAAAATTGTATGAAACATCAAAACATTTGTAGCAATAAGAGTTGTCTTTGGTAGTTATTAAAATAAAGTTATTAAAAGGTTTGTGAAACGTTATTAATACTATCTTTCAACGTAATTGATTGACTTATATTTCAACTACTTGCTGCGAAAATAAAAAAAAAATACTGCTCATATTATACTTCATACAGAATGGATGAATTAGAAATATAACTTTGGACTTCGTGTATACTAATTTAACCCATGTTTTAGATTTAAAATGTCACATTAAAAATAATGTAGAAAATTTTATTAATGCAAATCGTGGATCAATAGTAACGTGCGCTGCTAACCTTCAAAAGGATTTAGATTCGAATCCGCTGGTGGAGTCCATTGCAATCACTGTTTTCAGAAACGAGGAGTCTTGATAATAATTGTTACAATTTATATAAGCAAATGGATCCTGATGGCCGAGTGTCTGGCACTTGGTTCCACAGGTTTCGGGTTCAAGTCCCGGCTGTGCCATGGATATTTGTAGGGTTTCGTAATCCACTGAAATTCATAGATCCCGGTCTAATATGACTTTAGATATTCGGGCGTAGGGCTAACAACCTTTCCCTGATTTTCCGATATAAAGAAAACATTTTGTGTTTCGAAATCTGCCAGTACCCGGATGGCCTTGGACCACCACGGGGTTGTTGCGCCAATGAAGAAGAAGAATATAAACATGTCTTATAGAGAGTGTCTTATGGTAGTTGAATCCCTTTTTCTACGGTATGATTACGAAAATGCAGGATAGATACTCCTTTCAACTTGCACAGGTTGACAATTAGATATGCATATGTTGAAATCACAAGGCACACCGATGTACAATGGAAATAACATTTCAATTAGCATTTATTCAAAATTCCTTAACGCATATATCTTCTAATCAGCGAACATTAATAATTCTTTCAATATCTTTACTGCTACGATATATATCGAAGAACATAGCTATTTTATTTAAAATAACAATTGAGGCATTCCTAATTGCAAAATGTTCACTCATTCTTAGCATGTTAGCTAAGAGAATTTATTCAACCCCTCGTTCAATGAAAATTTATCATTGTAAAAATTAACGTAAAATAATTTTGATATTTTTTTTTCATTGCCTCTTCGTACTTTTATTTTTTAATGTATTTGCATTTATAAATTTTTAAATAAAACGATTTACATTTGGAAAAAAATCAGAACATTTAAAAATTGTTGAGGTAAGAAAAGTAAAATGAATTTAATTATTACGTCTTCAATGTACAATAAACAACCTTTCTTTAATTTGAAATGTTTTTAAATCTCAATAATAATAAATTTAAGAAATTTTTGTACTGTATAATTTTTTTCAAAATTGAAAAAAATATTGAAGCTGCCTATATAAAGAATTATTGAAGCTATCTATATAAAGAATTATTGAAGCTATACATAACTAGCTGTAAGAGATATGTAGTTAGAATGTGCTGGCAGCATTGTTGTAGTCAATGATTTCAGAAGCAAGTAACTCATTGGGATTGTGACAATGTGTGTAAAACCGTCTCATATGGATGGTCAGGCTGTCTTGCGGGAGTTTTCCAAATTTTCTTTCAAACCACAAACAATTGCAGGTCAATTTTTCCTAAAAGTCCTACTGGATACCACTTTCCACCCCCATATCATCAGTCGATGGACCGTTCGTTGCATACATGAGCTCCACCGATGATCCACCCTCACCTTCCCAACTAGTAGAGGCAACATAGCCCTAGGTATGGGGATGAAATGTTGAGAAATGGAAAAAACGCTTTTAAGCTATCAAACCTAATTTTCATTTAAATTTAAAATGAATCCTTGCATCACAAAGTATCACATGAGGTTGACAGAAATAACAAATAAATTAATAACAAAATTTTTAAAATCAAATCAATGAAATATTTTAAAAAGATCACGAAACATTAAGAAGATAAAAAAAATAAAAAAGCGAAATATAAATATGAAGACATAAGTGACTATTTAAATATTGCGAAAAGAATTGACAAATTTTCAAAAAGTCTGTAAAATCAAGTTTCTTATTAAATGTTCGCCATGAATCCATCCATCTCCAGTTAACATGTCCAACATAAGTTGAGTATGCAGTAGTGATGTATGCATGATTCATCACCGTGTTGATCAACTTCACGTCGAAAACATCCAGTCTTTTGTCTCCTCCTCAGAAGACGAGTGCTCTGCAAATTTCCTCCTTTTGTCCATCTTACTTTGTGTGCTTCTAGGTTTTCGATCTCTTCACTTTATTTTTTCTTAAGTTCTACTTTCTTCTGGCGGGATCATCTCTCTTTTGCTGATGGGGTTTTTTTAGACTTGGTGACACCATTTTGTAATTTGGATTTGTAGAGGGATTTTTAAGTGTCTGTAGAACCCCAGTTTCGGTTGATTTTACCTTCTTATTTTTTCTATTTCTTTCGGAGAAGTTCCACATACCCTATGGGAATAATTTAAGTAAAAATCCACCGTTGCTAGCTCTGGTAATGTCGTCGGTTTCATTTATTGATGGAGGCTTTTCACCCTGAATTTTCTGGTTTGATTGACACTGATATTGATTGATTGATGATGATAGTCAAGCTGCTTCACATGTTCGTCTCCTCCTCCGGTAATTCTTTAAACCTCTCATGAAGTATGACCTCTCATGACCAAGAGTTTGGAGCTCTGTGTCACAGTTTTAGATTCCCCGCAGTGCCCTGGCTGTTTTTAATGCTTCCAAATTCACTTTAAAACCGTAAGTCATGGTCTAATACGACTACTATTACCACTAAACCACACCACACCATACCATATCCCTCTGTCTAGAATTGAGTTGTCCCTTTACAGTTTCAGAATGATGTGGATGAGAAGAAATCTGATTGGGCTCTGTAACGCTCTACAGTCATATGAGATCGGGACTTACGGCTTAAAGGGAAGTTTGAATCACTACAAACATCCATCACACCGCCGGGATTGGAACCCGAAACCTGTGGTACCGAGCGCCAAAGCGCTAGCCACTGGGCCACCAGGACCCATGTCTACTTCTTATATATATATATATATATATATATGTCGTGAATATACCACCAACGGGTGATAAGGAGATAACATTTATGTTCCAGATACAGTAGTACGAATACCAGTTGCCCGTATTTGATTGTTATGTGGGTGGAAATCCAAAGCAACTGACAACAGGCAGCTTATTTTCAAAACGATGCAGCGTTTTAGATGCGTTGTCACACTTCACATTGATTTTTTCTTTTCCTGAAAACAATGATTATAAGGGATCTGGCCTGCTGTATGTTAGCACTGAAAAACGAAAATGAACAATAGAAATTATAAAATAAAAATGTTTATAGATTTCAAGAAGTTTAAAAGGGAAAAAAAATGAAATCAAAAACAAACTCTCAATTGGATAGTTTCTTTCTCAGCATACCGCACACATCACGCCAGGCCATTTTCGTTAAGAAAAGAAAGCGTGATAATTCTAGTCAGGGATTAATTTACCTGAATGTTATTGGGTGGAAGTGACAGCTTTAAACAATAACCGTCTACATCTTATTACAGAAGCTGAATATGTTAAAATATATTTTGCTGTTACAAACACAAGCCTTACTAAGTTACTCTCAAGTTTGCACCAATTTTTGTAAAGAAATGAAACTTTATAATGTTACTTCATTTTTGCCAAAGTCTATCAAACCAATAGAAAGGAAAATATTTTATTTGTTTTGTCTTGGGGTAAACTTATTATTCTGAACTATTACTCTCAACTGAACATGAGTTTTTTTACTCAAAACGTGCTACAAACTATACTAAAATGTAGCCTTTAATAATGGCATGGCATTTATTATCCATGAGAAAACATTTATGACAGGCAATTATTTTCACTTTTAACTAGCAAATGATTGATCACCAATATTCCTCTCATTTACGCAATTTGTTACCCTTAATAATTATTTAATTAAGTTCTCAGGCAACAAGACTTTTATTCGCCCCTCTAAAACACGATAGTAAAACGTTTGATGTATTTACAAAAGGAAAGGTTCATTACTCAAAATTAGCTCTTGCAAATTGTGTGTAGTAATGAATTGAATGTTTTTAAATGGAAAGAGGTTTTCATATTGTGAAATTCAATAGGTTGAGTAGATTTTCACCAAGGCTAATTCGGTATTAGTATCATATGTCGTAATAAAAAAGTAAGTAAAAGTAAGTAGTAATAAAATTTTTCCAGAGCCTAATGCTAAACTTTTTTCCATTCGTCATTGATATGTTTAAATTATAGATACTTATTTAGCGTCATCCAGGATATAAAATACAGAAAGGGTAATTACCTACAACGTAGACGGAGAAGTAAAAATAAGTAAAACCATTACAAAAATAGTAGAAGGAGTAAAAATAGCTCTTCCTAAGTATAAATTGATTACAATTGTGTAAGACATGAGAAAATCAAGAAAGCATGAACACATTCCGTTTAACAAGTGACGAAATACGTTTCCAAAGATTTTGCATTTTAAATGACCATAGTTGATGAAATTCAATAGCATAAACTTTTTTCGATCAATTAAATTACAAAATCCGTCAGTTCTAATCGACTTATGCGTAATCAGATCTTTATAAATAAACAACATACTCAAAACTGAATTTTGAAAATTTTTCATTTTTATGGGAATTTTTTGTTCTGTGATTTTTAAATATTATTTTTATTCGGTAAATAGTATGACTCAATTAATTATACTTATTAGGGAATTTGTTTTTCTGCTTAATCAGCACAATTAAAATAGTGAAAAGTCAAAATGTCATGTGTTTCTATAAAAACTATTATCATTGTTAATGTATTGATTCATTTCTTCCTCAAAACTCTTGCAGTATCAACAATTAAATCACCTCTTTCTTTACAGACGATGTCTAGTAATTTTTAAAACTTATTTGAAATAACTTAGATTAAAATATACATTTTGATAATGCAAATTTACTGTAGAAAATAAATTCTATAGAATAACATATTTCCTACCTGCCAAATAAGTAATTCAATAAACCATATAATTATATTTATCCGCTTCTTAGGTATTATATCACGTTCTGTCCATAACAAGGCTTAAAAAATACTTAGTTCATTTTTAAATTGGAAAGAAAACCAATATTTTTCAGTCTTTTAAAAGTAATTTAAAATCTTAAAACAACATGTATATGTATGATTAATCTTAAACTAAAATTATAATGTTATATTAACACTTCAAATACCTGAATATGTTATAAATAAGCTCAACTATGTGTACATTTCCTGTGTTTATAGAGTTACTGAATCAGAAATGTTTCTTAATGTTTCTTTATGCCTACATGCTTGAGAATTGAAAAATACATGAAATTGAAATTCATTAATAAAATAGTTTACCATTTAAAAGTGTTTTAATATTAATCTAATTTATCATTAAAAGATATCTCTGGGAATTTCAATTAATTATCCAAACAGAAGCATAATACTTAACTATTAAAATGAAATTCCAGCTGCAAACTATTTGCTTAAGAATATTTGTTAATTAAATGTATGAATTTCTTAGTGTTAATATTTTAATTGTCTCTGGCTTTACTGAGGAAGAGCAAACCAAATCTGTAGGCTGGAAATTCCTTCTGTTGTACTGAAACATGGAAACATTCGATTCGAGAAAATATTTTCACCACTTACATAAGTATATAAAATCAAAATGGAACTAAAGAAATTTGCTAATAATAAACAGTAAAGAATGTTAATTCGAAAAAAATTATTATGTGCACACATGAATATAATTTTACCACGTATTGAACACAAAGCTAAATATTCATATCTATTTGCTGAATGGGCTTATTTGGTTTTAAAATTTATTTTAAATACTTTATACCTATTTGGTATATAAATAGTTAAAAAGATTGAATATACAAATCGTTAAACCTTTTTGTAAAGCTGTCATTTTGTACACTTGATTGATTTTATAAGTGTCAATGTCATTTCGTATAAATAAGTTTTTTTTGTTACTTATCCCACTTGGTAGACAGCAACATCTAAACCAAATCCAAAAATCCGTGTAGTGTCATGTAAGGAGGGAGAGAGGGGCAGTTTCTTTTGTGATGGAGTATCCTTGGATAGAATTCCTTCAAAGAGGACTTTTAGAGGGAACAACCCCGTAAAACTCCCACCAGATAGTTAGACTCACGAGGTAAGGTGTTGAGTATTATTAAACGCCATAGAGTCTCTTGGGTTTTGTGAAACAGTGTCTACAACAAAGGCCGAAGTGGATTGAAATCAGCGCTAATGCTCAATATCAGCGAACGTTGCACTGAGCCATGAGTCGGACCCATATATAAGTAATAGCAGTATATTTAGATCCATTGCAAAGATTGCAGAGAAATTAAATTATTAAATCAGAAAATTCTTTTTAAATGGCCAAATGAAAAATTTCAGAACTTTAGATACGATCTGAAATTCAAGATATCTTTAAAAAAAGATCTCAAGATCTCTTTAAAGCAAAAAATTTACAATAAGGATATTCCTATGAAAATCTTTTTGTTGTTTGTTGTATAATGTTGTATATTTATTTTTAAATTAAAGTATTTTTTTGGTTAGCTACATTTCACTGAAATTTCCCAAATTTAATTATGCGATCCCATATGGGGGCACTACATCCATACTGAGAAACCCTGAGATAGAGGAAATAGCATAGCAGGGAAAGTGTGAACTCTTCAAATGCTGTATAGTTATTCATTCGAAATACTGAATGCAACATGTATACTAAAGCTTCTTACCTTCCTCCCCCGTAATTCATATTGAATAATTCTGAATGTCGTACATATCTGCAGCCATTGGTCAAAATGCTCAGTTTTTTAGAAAAAAAACCCAATATTTAAAAAAAAAGATTCTTTTTACTGTAAGATTTCAGATTCAATAGTTTAAATTATTATGTATTTTAGAGATTTACATCAAGTAGCTAAGCTTTTAAAAGCTTGATGAATTATTCAAAACATTAACTTGTTAATCAGTGAGTCCTAATGCAAATTTACAGCTAGTCATTTCGCTATCTGTCGTATAAACAGTTAAAGTTATACGTTATAAAGGGAGTTACTGAATTACCAAGCTTTGTAAGTTGAAATGTATTGATTAAAAAGAATAACTATTCTTATTTAAAATATATAACTTTATTTACAAAATAACCGAAAAATTTAGGTAATTTATATATATATGCAATAAAGGCATACATTTAAATTCATTACTATAATTTTAATGTATTTATTCAATGTTGATTTTTTTTTCTATACTTTCTATTAACTGATGTGCAACATATTTTTGTGCCTTTTAAAGTCTTTTTATCAGCTGATTAACGAAATAAATATATGTTTCAAAATATTTTGTGTATAATTTGCCATTTATGTACAGATGGTGTTCACATTTTTTAAAATGATTTTGAAAGAATATATTTAAAAAAAACAAAAAAAACACGAGTTTATTTTTTAATAACTTCAGATTGATAATCCTTTTATTGAACTAATATATTGCATCTTGATTTCCAAAGTAAAAAGGCTTTACTTAAAAAAAAAAGTTTCTAATGCAGCTGGTAAACACTTAGACACTTGTCTTAGTGTTTGCATCGATGTTACTCACTGAACACTATACAGGGGCATGTAACTTGTGGATAAGCTACGGACGCGGAGTAACAATACTCCTGTAACGCTCTGCGATGATGTTAGATCGTGACCTATGGTTTAAAGTGGATTCCGAACCACTACAAATGTCCATGGCACCGCCGGTATTCGAATCCGAAACCTGTAGTACTGAACGCCAGAACGCTAGCCACTCGGCCATCAGGCTTCTCTTAAAATATGAAGGTTGATTTTGTTGCACTCCTCCTAAATGCCCATCCAATGTCTTGGGATGCCACCTATAAGTGATTATTTTAAGATATAAGTGATTATTTTAAGATTTTCAGATTTCTTTCGCTTTAAATTGTAAGAACCGCTTGGAGTTTCTCGGAACTTTTGTGTTAAGGATGAAGTTTAAATTTGATTGTTTTTTAAACATCCATTAGAAAGTATCTCAATCAATTCTGGTATTATTAAGATAATCTATTGAAGCCGCTGAACAAAATTAAATGAAAATATTAAGTTTTAAAAAACTCAAATTAAAATAAGTAAAGAATCAGAATAATGTAAAGTTAATTTAACAAAAAAATATTAAAAAGCTGATAAATTGAAGTACTTATGATAAACAACGTGTAAAGTATTAAATTACTCATGCTAGCAGAGATAATTTTGAAAGTTAAGAACTAAAAATTAGCTGCTCAGATTGCAATTTAGCTATTCAGTTGAGAATATAGTCCGTATACTCGTTTGAGAATTTTGAAAGATTCGTAGGCAATTCATATATTGCACAATGCCGTTTCTTAGAACTTGCAACATCTGGATGGTAAATAGGAATTCATTGAATATCTTTATTACAAATCTAAGCATATTTCTATTGAAAATGCTTGCATGCTTTTAGAATATAATACATAATATTATCGAGATCCAGATATATGGGGTGGAGTTTCCTTGGAACAAACAATGGTATATTAACTATCTATTTGTTCCCGAAAACTTTTAATTGTCGGAGATTTTGTACTGAGATGGAAGCTCAAATTGAACAACTGTAGAAGGGTATTGATCTAAATTTTACATATAATTAGACGATATAATTCAGATAAAATTTTACGAAATGTCCTTCACCATTTTATAATGAAACCTTAGTAATGTCTTTAAATTGAATTGGTATGAAGTCGAAAACTTTTAGAATCAGTACAAACAGATGTATATTTTATAAGACATTTTTTATCATTTTTGTTGAATATCAGTGGATCTCGTGTTCTATTTATGTATGTAGGAACAAACAGCAGACTGGCGATAAAAAAAAAGGCATTCCGGAAAGATTTTCAAAGATAACCGTCCCGTATTTTCATGTCTTATGGGAATAACACATTAGGAAGCCTGACTATCGATGCGAGATACTTTATCCATGATGTCAGAAACGCCATCGAATCTCGGTTTTTTTTTTTTTTTTTTATCACAATTTTACACACGCTGTCTAGTCCCGTGATCTCTTAAAGCTTGTTGACCATTTTACAACGTGTAACCATTTCAGCGTCTTAATGTTGGCCCCGGAAATATCCCCCTTCCTCCTATTTCAAACAACCTCAATTAGAGAGTTCCATTTTGTTCCTTTCTACCATGATTTCAAGCCTTGTGGGTGAATTTTTTAGTATGCATATTTTTCACATACCCGAAATTCGGAAGACAATTCGGTTCTGCTCGCTGATCTATTATGATATGAGCTTCCTCAATTTAAAAACCCAACATGAATAATTGAAATTACTGCAACAGAGTATTCACTCAGAACATAATAAATATAAAAAGAAGTGCGATTTGATTTTTTTCCACATATTTAAAAGCTCTGAACGTCACCTGATATTTATTTATTTTGACAAGGATTTTCAAGAGCTCTTAGGTATGATTATTTGTTACGTGCATTCAAATTGAAGACTTTCTTACTAATGTGATGACATAATGCAGTGCGTACGCTTGTTCATGTTTGATTAATGAATCGGCTCAGCCTTTAACCATTTTATAACAGCGACATCTCTATGCCAAAGTTATTTCTTTATGCCATTATAATTTCGAAAGAAATCACCTGGTACAAATTCTGATGTCAATGTGTTCCTCAAGTGAGGTGTCATCGCACTTGAGATGGAAAGGGTGGATGGAGATTATCATTTATTACTTGAGGAACACTTTCAGTATTCTTTCTGGCCTTGGGAAAATACAATAGTCATGGTCAGTGTTTGAATCAAGCTCTCACAATTTAAACATAAACACGTTTCTACTAGTCCATTCTAAAATTTGATGATTATCGCAAGTTTTATGTATGTAATTAATTTATTGATTTTCGATCAAGATACCTGTTTCTTATGATTTATGATCTTCATTATTTTTTTCAATGAAGATGACAATAAGTAGTGATGGATGAATTAAGGAAACAAAGGAACGAATGAATGGTGCAGACATTTATTGAAATAGGGCAATATTACAGTGTTAACTTATGCACAAATGGCCCTATGTAATTGAAATAGAATACATAAAGTTTGCACTATAAGTCATTAAAGTTACTGGCAAAGGTATATTCGTCATGCTCAAAATATCTATCTGACATTTGGAATTCAACTTGAGTTCCTTTACTTCTTATAATACGTTTAATTGAATTTTGCTTCCACATTCATTTGCATATAAATAGACATAAAATACCCCCAAATATTTCAATTATTTTTGTATTTCACAGTATTACTTCGAAAACCTACATCCACACTAACACTCAACTGTTCCGCTGTTATTTAGACGCAAGTTTTATCGGATCCAGAGCCACTTCGCCTAGAGGCGGTTTCGTGTCCTCATCAAAGGATTTAAGACCGGCGAAATAAAGGGCTGTCACTGGTTCACAGACTTGTTCTTCGTGTTCAAGCAGCCGTACTCATCCCTCACGTGACAGTCGGGGTAATTTGGTGATGGTCTGGTGTTCGAATCCCTAGGGGAAAGTCATTACATTTGCAGCTTTCAGAAACGAGGAGATTCAATAGCAATTGTGGCAATGTGTATAAATGTCTTTCATAGACAAGCAGGCTGTCTAACTGGACTTTTTCAGACTTTCTTCCATACGTTCAGAACTGTTTGTCGGTTTATATTTTCAGTTGAGCTCGAAAAAGTAGATGATGGGGTACGTACTAATTGCAATGATACAATGTAGGTGTAGTGTAGCTTGTAATGCAAACTCAATTATGTTACAAATTTGTCCATTGACGAATAAAGTCATTTCGAAAATTCATCATTTGAATAGAGCAACAATAATACATCCTCATTTCTTTTGCTAAAAGCTACACAAAAGTCCAAATATCCAACGTTTTAAATTGCTTAAGTGAAGCTCTTGTATAAAAAAATTTATATGAAGTCTTGTATATATGAAGTTCTTTTTTAAATAGAAATAGGCATAAAGTTTCATTTTAGCAGTAGAAAACTTTTCTTCAAAAAAAACAGAACTATTCAGCAACGTTGAGAACAAACAGATTTAGTGTTAATATTAAATTTAAATGAAAACTGGTTTAATTACATCCCCCTAAACACAGCTTGAAGAAAACTAGATTAAATCTTAGAGACGCGAAATATTATTAGTGAAACATTCTTTAAAAAAAGAAGTCTGCTGAAAACTGAATTAATTTGCAAGAAAATAATTAAATTTATTTAGAATTTCTTAGATTTAAATCTCGGGGGCTTAACACTCTCGGTAACGCTTTAATTAATTTACAGATTTAAAAATAACCATAGTATTCCTGCAGATCTCTTCTTTTATTATTTAAGGAACAATCTTTATTAAATAAGCAAAGTGTTATTCTAAAGATTTCCTGAATGTAATAACTAGTAAGTTTTGTAGGAAGAGAAAATATATTGTTTTCTGTTACTTCCTAAACTTGATAAGAACGGAAATTTCTATTGACTCCTTTTAAGCTTCTGATTCTTTAATAAAGATTCTTTTAAAATATAGTTTTTAGTTTAAACTTCTTATCTTTTACGAACTCGTGAGGTAAATTATCGTTTAATAAAGAAGGATAATGAATAGAAATATGGTGATAAATTATCATAAAGAATTAATAAATAAATTACAGCATCAGTTGAAAAATTAATATTAATATTCTTTTTTTGGGGATTCTTCGGTCAATTTAATTATTTGTAATAAAAAGTTATTAAGTTTAATTTGCACGTGACTCGGGGCTAACAGTAACTCAGTGGTAACATGTGCCTCTGGTGAACATTAAGTTTGAGGTTCAGTCCGCTGGCGGCATTGTTGTTGATGGCGTTTGGGATGTTCAGCATCTTGTTTCGTTAGTCAAACTACCTGATAGGTGTTTTTCGGGTTTTCTCCCATATGATATGCAAATGCGGGGTAGTTCACCCTAAAAGCCCTCTCGGAAGGCACTAGCCTCCTTCTGAAGCAACCCAAAGCCAAGTCTGACTTCTACCTATGGGTCTTCATCGCAACAGAAGCTGCCTCCTTTCCCTCCATCCATAAGCAGACTAGACATCCCGCGCTGCCGAACACTGATGACACCGATATTTACTTATATTAAACGATATTTACATTTTCTTCTGTATTTGTGAATAATTATAAAGTTAATAATAGGCTACCATTGGTACAATCATTTACTTTTATAGTTAACAATAGAATAGTCAAGTTATAACAACTTTTATTTATTTTATATAAGACCCAACTCGTGGCTCAGTGGCAACGTGAGCCGCTGGTGAGTATTTGGGCCGATGTTCAATCCGCTGGCGACATTGTTGTAGACACTGTTTCAAAAACGAGGAGCTCGATGGCGTCTGTGATGTTCAGCATCTTGTCTCGTGAGTCGGACTACCTGATATCAGTTTTCCGGGTTTTCTCCCATATGATACGTAAATGTGGGTTAGCTGCCCTTAAAAGTCCTTACGGAAGGCACTGCCTTCCTTCTTCAGTGACTCGAAGAAAAGGCAGACTTATATCTATGGCAGAAGCTGCCCCCTTTCCTCTATCCATGAGTAGACTACTATGGATGCAGATGGATGTCTGTCTGGCGCTGCAGGACGTTGAGATTGTTGGATATCTTTTGAGATATTATTGCATTTACTTGTAAAGGCTTTATACAGTACGGTGCTTATAAACTAAATAAAAAATTTATAAACAATAATTTTTTTCCAGGATTGAGTAAACATCATTAGATGGATGGTCTTTAAAATAAACTTTATATATTCTTTTTTTTTTCACGAAAAAGGAAACTATATAATTGTTTTTTTTATACGGAGCTTCCGACCTTTTTAAATATATAACTTGCTGTTATTAACTTTCATTGGAAATTCATTTACAGTTTAACATTAAAAGAAAGAATCTTTATCTTATAATAGTTTACCAAAAGTCATTGACAAATCTACACATGTTTGAATATACTAGGAAAAAAATTTAATTTGAAGTTGGTTAAGGCACAATTAGAATCAGTAATGCTGCAACACACATAATTTTATGTTTCCAAATCGATTTCAGATTTTTTATAACTTTCGAGTTAATAACTCAATATTTTTAATAAACGGTTGAGCAAATTATTTTTCTTTTCTTTCCAACTATATATTTTATGTACCCAAATTAAAGAAGAACCATTTAACAAATTAAATGAGTAATTAGTTAAATAGGTTTCTCTAAATAATAAGTTTTGTGAAAAGCAATAAATGTTTTAAAACCCTAAATGAGATTACTTTGACCAGATCAGTCCAGCTGTTTTCAACTCCGGATATTTTTTATGTATTTTTTGTCCAGCTATTTTTTTTTTTTTTTTTTTTAAATCCCCCAGGGAGAAGGGTATTGATAACACTAATTCAGGGAAGTGGTCATATAGAAAAAAAAATATTCTTAAAAATATTGATTAATTTACTGAAACTAAAGTAATACAAAATACATTCTGGCATAATAAAAAAATAAAATACACGTTTGTACTGATATAATACACTTATAAGAATGTATCAGTACTGCAAAGTATATTTAATAATTAATTTATCAATAATTTTTTTGTTCTAATGCAGCTGACAAACACTTAGACAGTTGTCTTTGATGCTTTAAGGAAAGCGCTGCACCGACGTTACTCACTTAGCACTACCCAGGAGGTGCGTGTAGCTTGAAGATAAGCTACGGACGCGGAGAAACACTACCCCCGCAACGATCTACGATCATGTTAGAACTGTTAGAGGACAATCTTAAAAATTTTGTAAATTGCTTATTCTTGGTAATTTTTAAGGTTTGTAATTAAGATCGCAGTGTAGCTTTAGCTTCAAAATACATTATCATTGTACGGAGGATGGGATGCGTGATGAAAATTATGATTGAAAACTGAGTCCCAAATACTGAAAGATTAAGAAACTCTGAACTAATTTATTTTGAATTAATTAATATAAATTTACATTAACTATAATTAATAAGATATTATATAATATTCAGTTTAAAAAAATGAGTCCTTATATAAAACACAGTTTAATTAAAAGTATTTGCGAAGTCAATAACGCGCTGTTCACTTGTTAATTATTTTAATACAAATAAAAAATGTTCGTTAGTCACCAAATTCTATTTTATTTCTTATTAGTGACTATTTTAGTTGTAAATTCGATGTGAGATCCCTTGGTTGTTCGTAGTATCTCCACGGAATATTCAATTCTATTTTCCATTTGAAGAAATAATCAATTATAAATCCAATTAAAATTGAAGAGTATTACATTAAAATTCAATCACTACTACTCAAATGAATCGCTGAGAAAGCCTTTGAGGTATTCTGAAATTATAAATTCATGCTTTTCAAATTTGAAATTTGAAGTGGGTGTAGTATGTGGAAAAGGACGTACATCAGACATATTATATTAATTCATAAGAATAGAAGGAATGTAAACTGTAGTGTGCAGGTTAGGCAACCAGTTGTAACTAGGTGTGGCTGGGTTGAGATACTTGAGGCACATGTTGGAGAACTCGCAGCCATATTCTTACAAGCACAAACACCTTACAGCTGCCCTGTGAGAATTACAATATTTTACACATTTAAAGCAAATAATTACAGATTTGTGGAAGGACTCCACTTCTAAGCTATTACTGTATCCAAAAAGTAAAATCAGTTTTCAATTTAAATTTCCCATGCATATGGAATTTCAATTTTTCTTCTTTCTTAGGTTACTGGCACTGTTTTTGACATCTATGTGAAATTTGACGTCAAAATTTTCATTAGTCTTTGAGTTACGCTTGGTTTTGTGAGATGCAAAAATTGATTCTTGCTATTTTTGCATTAAGGCCTTCGGTGAGCATTCCTATATCGGAAAGAAATGTTTAGAAGTGGTATAAACAGTTCAAAGAAGGCAGAGAACGCGTTGAAGACGAAGAGCCCTCTGGTCGACCATCAACCTCAACCGACGAAGCTCACGTCCAAAAAGTGAAAGATTTAGTGCCTGCAAACCGTCGATCTACAATTAGAGACCTTGCTGCTGATGTTGGAATTTCAAAATTCCATTTTAAAGATGTTTTGGGCCTCAAAGCGTCAAATCTCGATTGATACCGAAAACACTGAATGGGTCAGCTCCCACTGCATTGATTCTTCGTGACTTTTTCGTTTAAAATTAAACCCATATCGTTCCACAACCACCTTATTCACCTAATTTAGAGTCGTGCTACTTCTGGCTATTTCTTAAACTCAAAAGACCACTCCGGAAACACCGTTTTGAGTAGATTGAAGAGACATTCCAAAAATCGTCGGAATCAGTTTTAGCGTCTCACAAAACCAAGCGTAACTCGAGCACTAATGAATATTCCGGCTTGAAATTTCCCACAGATGTCAAGGACAGTGCCAACAACCTAATAAAAAAAGAAAAATTTAAATACCATGTGCCCGGGAATTTTAAATTGAAAACTGGTCTTACTTTTTAGACACAGTAGTAAAAACCTGACACTCGGCTATGCTCTGAGAAGCAAATATATTTCCTCTCGGGATGAGAAACTATAAACTAAATGTACCTCAACGGGAGAGCAGGTTGAGCTGTACTTCTCGTATGAGAATCTCGAGGCCAACTGATCATTTTACCTGAACTCCACCAGGGGCACTCTTGCCAGTAGATAAGAAAAAAGCATGGTTACAAAACATTTTTAAATAATTCCTTTTTCATAATTAACTCTCCTATGAAAATATGGACCTTGTGGCCGAGTGGCTAGCGCTGTGTCGCTTGGTACCACAGGTTTCGGGTTCGAGTCCCGGCGGTGCTATGGATGTTTGTAGTGGTCCGGAATCCACTTTAAACTGTAGGTCCCGGTCTGTTTAGCCTAACATGTGCACAAGATGACCGTAGAGCGACAAACCAAACCGAACAACCTATGAAATTTATTAACTTCATAATTACATTGTAAGTTAGTAAACGGATTTATTTTTTTGTCTTTTTCTACATATTTTTCTAGTGGACTCTATAATATTACTTATAAATTTGCTGTTAAAACTTCAATTAAATTAAATATTTCTTCAGATTGAGATTTTTTATATTCTTTTAATATATATATATATATATATATATACAAATATATATATATATATATATATATATATATATAATATTTTAAATATAACAGATATAGAGACCGCATAAAAAAGATTTCGCTTTCTTTGAATTGTAAATTAATAATTCATCCTTGTTTATTAATTAAACATCATCAGCAATTATCGCAAATTAGTTGACTTTTTCTACTTAGATGTTTATTTTTAGAATCGGTGTTTACAAAATTTTTTGCGATCAGTTTATTTTTATTTATTATTAGATACTACCACGAATACTTGGAGTTTTTATTCAAGACCAGTAAAATGAATAGTATTGACAGACTCCAATATCTATCACAATGTGTGAAATATCATAAATTTATAAATAAGGCAATTAATGCATAGCATGATAATACATCTTAAATATTATGGGAATAAAATCAGTTCCTTATTTGTATGTTACTTTTATATTTTAATTGCCTACATTTTTTTAAATAAAATGGAATTTTAAGTAACTGAATTAATGCATTTGCAACAAAATTAATATCATTTAAGATTAATTTAGATAACAGTAACATTTTCTAATTGAATATTTATTAGATTTTTAAGTTATTTCTAAAAAAATTTACTCGAAAATTCTACAATAGAATTTTTTTTTTATAATTGGTCCTGTAGAACATTTTTATTAACTATATGCCTTTTTCTAGTTTGTAGCTGAACATAATACGAATACAATATGACAAAACATATACATGTTGTTTATAAAATGGATATTATTCATATTTCATAACATTTTTATCAATTAATAAACAATCAAATTTTGCCGGATACCTTCTTTTGTTTATTATATAAAAAAATTTCTAAAATGTCACAATAAATGGATTTCTATCCGGATATTCAATCCCGATTGACTAAGCCTGTAGCGGTTTTTGATTGCGATTATAATCACAGGCTGTTTTATATTTATAATAATATGTTTTTAAGGCCTTATAAAATGTTTATTTAAACTTCATAATGTCACTTAATAAAAAAAATCAACAATTTAAAATAATATTTAAAAACTCAATATTGGAGCTTTATTTAAGTCACAACCCATTTCTGGTAAAGGATAACAAAATTTTTTTAATAACCTTCCATAATTTCAAATTATTAATTCTAATTATGCATGTCATTATAATAATTTCTTATTAAAAAAGCTATAAACCTTTTTTAACGAATCCTTACAGTTATACATCAATGTTAAAAGATCTTTCATGCATTTTCCATTCATAAATTAGATATTTCATTTCATTTTATGCTTTTTTTTTTCTTTAAAGATATTATCAGTTATTATCTACTGATTATTGATTAGCCTGTGCTTTTTCTAACTATTTACCAGTCAAATTAGTCAATCAAATAATTGAAATATGGCGAAAAGTATTCTGATAATTGGAAACAGATTATTGTATAGAAAAATGCTCCTTTCTGCTTTGTTTAAACAATAAGCAGAGAAAGGTAATTATTATTTTTTTAATGTATTCATAAAATTATAGATACTATGCAATATAAACGAATTTTGAAGCTGAATAAAAGCACGTAACATTTTATCTAACCACATTTTACATAACAAAGTATATAATTTATATAACAAAGTCTATGTAGCTATTTAAAAAATTGAGGTTAAGGCTAATAGAAAAATTAGAATAATATCAGTAAAATTAATTATTTTTGTTCTTGAACTAATTATGGAAAAAAATATTATTCGAAAATTTTAAACAAATATAATTACATTTTGTGTTGTAATTTTTGTAAACGTAACTGTATAGTAAGTAATAAGAGTTTTTTTTAATTAGTTTTTAGATTTTTCTGCATATAATACTAAAATCAATTACCAAATATGATCATGTCATTTTATATAAGGATAATTAGTGACTTCGAATTTTATGTTATTTAACAAAATCTTTTATTCATATTATTTCTACAAATGAAGAAAGGTGAGGTGAATAACAAAAAAAGAACCAAATTAAATGAATCCGAATATTTTTGTCAAAAGATATCATATTTTTTTCACTGAAACTAGTCATTATAAAGATAATTAAGGGAAATGCTTTAATTTAAAAAATAAATTGAGCTCAAAAAGACGATATTATAGAATGTTTCTTTAAGATTTAAACATCTTAATATGAAAGAACAACTTTCATTAAGTAGAAAATGAAAATATTAAAAATTAAAGGAACACTAAAAGCATATTAACATTAAAGATTAAAGCCCATTTCTTTATAAGACCGTATTGCTCATCTTTGACAAAAATAACATTTGCCATGGATTCTAATTTTCTTTACTTTCTGTTCTTTTTTCCTTTAATTAAGTCTCAGTAATTTTTTTTTCTTTATTCCATTTATTGCTATTCATTTATATTGTGAGATCAGTTGTTTTTAATGTCAATCAATTTATTATGTGTGAGGACTTTTTTGTAACATTTTATGTAATTTAATTAAAACTCATAATCAAGGAAAAAAATTAATCTGGCACGTTGCCGAAAAAAAAAGATGGCGGAAATTCATGCCAACTTATATTCAAATATTCTTTTTACATTGGTTAGATTAACTTTTATATTTGTTAATTTTTTTTTCTTTTCGAAATGTTTTTTTTTCTATTAAACTAGAAGTCATACTATATTAGATATTTTTAAGGATTTATAATTATTAACATTCGATCTGATTAAAATATACATTTAAAGTATATATTGAATTCTTTTATCCGATACATGAAAGTATTAAAATATTTCATTTTTGTTTAAGCTGTTAATTTCATAATTTTCAGTTTTTGTTAATACTTTTAAAGAATTCTATCAAATTATATTTTGGTAAAAATGCAGTTATACAACCTTGGCATAATTTTGAAAATTGCCAAATTGACATCTTAGATATTAGCCGAATTTCTCCCAATTCAGGAGGATTGTGAAGTTAATCTAACAGATTTGGAGCATTAGCCCAACAAATTAACTCTTTGACATGAGATTGAAATGAATTGCATTCCCTATTCCGTAATTGATTTCTTCTCTAATTAATTAAAATCTCAAATCAAGAGAACCTATTGTTGCTCTGTTTAAAAACCAATGATTTTTTTTTTTTTTTTTTTTTTTACCATATTAGTAGTGGTATTGACTAGTTTATTATAGATTAGCAATGCAAAAATATGCATTTTTTAATAACTAATATATTCTTATTGTTTTTGTTCCTTTGTGAGAAGTATGAAAGAGAACATAAAATTATTTAGAACATTCTTCTACTTCATTGACACAACAGCCCAATGGTGAGCCAATGCCGTTCTGCCTACTGGCAGATTTCGACACAGGAGATTTTTCTTTTTTACAGGGTAGGGTTGTCAGCCCTATGCCCAACGCTCTTACAGTCATAGTAGACGTTGGGGGGATGGCTGTATCGCTGAGTGTCTAGTGCTCTGGCACTTGGTGCCACAGGTTTCGAGTTCGAGTCCCGGCAATGCCATGGATATTTGTAGTGATTCGGAATCCACTTTAAGCCGTAGGTTCCGGTCTCATATGACTCTGACAGTGTCACAAAGCCCAGTTCAGAATTCTCACCTATATCATTCCCGAGGCAACTCAGCTATAGGCACAGTGATGTGTAGTAGTAGTAGTAGTAGTACTCATAGAAGATGAGGACCTACGATTTAAAGTGGATTCCGAACCACTACAAACACCCACAACACTGCCGGGACTCGAACACCAAACCTGTGGCATTGAGCTCCGGTAACTCGGCTATCAGATCCTATTTAGAACATTAGGTTAATAAATTCAAATTACTTGCAATTAACTAATAGATATATGAAAAAGAAATGATTATTAATCGAAAATCTTTATAAACTTTTTGCTTGTAAAGACAACATATAAAAGTAAAGCATGATAATAAACTTTTCAAACAAGCAGTGTGACAACACAAATAATTTTTATAAGTTCCTTAGAAAAAGTTCATTCATAAATTTTACTTTGATTTCACAATTTGCAATGTAAGGAAGCCTTTCTCAAAGTATATAGCTATGAAGAAAATACGAAAATGTTCTTACCGTTTAAAAATGCGATTTTTTAAATGTATTTAAACTCCAATAAAATTAAATCCTTTAATTAAGAATCAAAATTAGATATAACTGTAATTCATTATCTTAAATAACATAAGTACATAGCTATTTAATTGAAAAAGTGAATATTTATTAACAATCAACACAATTTTTGGCACCAGAATTTTAATAGCCGTATAACAGTAATTATTAAAAATTATGAAAAAGATTATATATAATGAGAATATACTATCATTTTTTTTTTTTATCATTATACTTAAGGGCCTGATGGCCGAGTGGCTAGTGTACTAGCGCTCGGTAACATGGATGTTTGTAGTGTTTCGGAATCCACTTTAAACCGTTGGTCCCGGTCTAGTATGATCGTCGAGTGTTGTTCCCCTTATGCGTTCATTCAACTTCACCCACATCATTTCCAAACTGTAAAGGGGCAACTCAGTTCTAAGCACAGTGATGTGATGTGGTATGGTGTAGTAGTAGTCATAGTAGTAATATCTTCCTACTTGATTCAACCCATCTATTATTTTTTTGTTCATTTTTATATTCATTTGGCTCTTTTTGTCGACAAAAGTATTTCTAAAATCTAATATTTTATATCGATCAATATCATCAATTATTGATTATAAGTAGGATTGTATAGCTCGATTAGAATGTTTAATAATAATAGTTCATTTTTACTAGGCAAATAAAATAGATATTTAACAGGTTTTGTAAGACATTCCTGGTTAATACTATTAAAACAAGGTGATTTGTTAGTGTTTAGTGGAATAACATTATGGAAGAAAAATAATTTGAACGTTGATTTCTGTTTATAAATTTTATACCTTTTAAAATATAATGGAAAATTTGCATTTTAATGAAAAATATTTCTTATTAAAAGTATTTTTAAAATTTAGGAAAATTAACAAATACACGTTTATTAAACTTTCTACAAAAATTTACTGGTGAAATCGAAATTGTTCTTACTATTTTTCAATTTTTAATTTTTATAAAACTTTTTAATGTAAATTTAATATCTTCTTAATAAATATAAAAAAGGTTTTTGTAGTTATATATTATTTTTATTTGTAATGAATATTAATTTCCCCTTATTACTCATTTATCTAGACTCTTAAAATTTTAATTAAGCACATAATATACAACATTTTATGAACAGATTTAATTCATTTAACATTTTATAAATATTATTTTCAATATAATTTATGCTTATAGTCTTATATTATTTTTAAATTGATATTATAATTACAATATTTTTTAATTATTGTATTACTTTATTTGAAATTAGATTTAAAATAATTTTAATTTAAACATGAATTTACTCTTTTCCTTCATACTAAAGTAATACGTTTTTCTTCCATATTGCTATTTGGAAGCATATGCTATATGAATTAAAATATTATTCAATTTAATTGTTTTTGAAAATGTATACAAATTATAAGAATTATCATTTTTTTTTTATAAGTGTTTTATAATAATAGTGTTTCTAAATATAATTGCTGCTATATTGGTTGATGCTATGATAAATTATTGAAATATAAAAACTGTATATTATAAGAACATTATTATACATATTATATAATTAAAATACACTATATTAAATAATAAACATTATATACTATTATGGATCATTATATTACATATTTATATTTCTGAATATAGATGCGTATACGTTTGTAAAAAATTTATTCATTTAATAAAAACTTAAAGCATTTACATTATATAAGTTTAATGTTAATGTTTTAATTAACATTATATATTTAAGATTAACACAACGCCATATAAATTAAACATTATATGAATAAACATAATATTTAACTTAAACTAAAAAATTTAAACTTTTTTTTTTCTTCTAATGCAGATGGCAAACACTGAGACAGCTTGGTCTTGGATGCCTTAAGGCAAGCTCTGCACAAACGTTACTCATTTTGCATTACCCAGGGGGCGCGTGTAACTTGAAGATAAGCCACGGACGCGGAGTAACAATGCCCCCGCAACGCTCTACGATCATATTCGACCGGGACCTACGATTTAAAGTGGATTCCGAACCACTACAACATCCATGGCACCGCCGGGACTCGAACCCGAAACCTGTGGTACCGAGCGCCAGAGCGCTAGCCACTCGGCCATTCAGGCCCAAAATTTAAACTTAAAGCATTAAATAAACTAATATAATAAATTTTATAATAATATTATCTAAATAAATATTAAACATTATATAAATTATAATTATATAATTTAATAATTCAATAATAATATTATAAGCGATATATATAAATCATTATATACTCAATTTTCCTTAAATAAGCAGATATTAATCATATAAAATGTTTTATTTTATCTTGTGTTTTATAAATATATTTCAATTAATCAATTTTTTAATTGCAAAACTCAGCAAATGTAATTTAAAATCAATATTTAAATGTTCAGCGCATAATAAAAGAGAAAAAAAGGAATGATATAATAAACATTATTATAAATACTTTATTAACGATCACTATGTCTAGTAAACAATTCTATTCAAGATTCATAAAACATTATTTATTAATATTATATGATAATCATTCAGTGAATATATACCATCATTATTCAAAACAACAAAAAATATTGCTTGCATGCAAATAGCAATAAGAATAATTTATTTCCGTTGCTAAAAATAGTCTTCAACAGGTCAGATTTGTTCTGATATCGATTGCAATTGCTGCGCAGTACCTTGAATATAGACTTCCATTTGAAGGGAAAATCCGATAGTTCACTATGGTTGCTAGGGGGTTGGGGTGAGGCTCATTTTCCAGCGAATCCCCAACCAAGGATTTGTTCTGGGGGGAAAAAACAGAGATGCGTTGCCATCGCGTGATTCTCAGAATTTAGCTCGTGTCTATTTTTAGTTCGGTGTCCGGTCTTCTGGAGAAATGGCAGGATGTTTGCTCACCGGCGTTTTGCTCTTCAGAGATTCAGCCATGGTAAGATTCTGAATTATTAAAGTGTTTCTAAAAACCTTTTAGTTTAATCCTGGTAACAAGGAATGTAAAACATATTGTCATTTGTTGGGCTCTGATGGTTTGTTTATAAATCATTTAATTTGTTTAGAATGTGGAGAGGTACTTTTGTACTTTTTTTCTTGAATCATTAATATATTTGTAAAACCTTTTATTTTAATTCTGGAAACAAGGAATGAAAAACGTATTGTCATTTATTAAAAATGGTTTTAATAAATGACAATGGTTTAATACAGATGGTTTGTTTATAAATCATTCAATTTGTTTAGAATATGGAGAGGTGCCTTTGAACTTTTGTACTTCTTTTTCTGAATTATTAAAATGTTTGTAATACCTTTATTTTAATTCTGGAAACAAGGAATGTAAAACATATTGTCAGTTATTGGGCACAGGTGGTTTGTTTATAAATCATTTAATTTGTTTAGAATATGGAGAGATACTTTTGTAAATTTTTTTCTGAATTATTGAAATATTTGTAAAACCTTTTATATTAATTCTGGATACGAGGAATGTAAAACATATTGTCATTTATTGGGTACAGATGATTTGTTTATTAATCATTCAATTTGTTTAGAATATAGAGAGATACCTTTGAACTTTTGTACTATTTTTTGCTAACTTATTAATATTGTAAAAAATTTTATTTTAACTCTGGAAACAAAGAATGTAAAAAATATTGTAATTTATTGGGCCCAGATTATTTGTTTATAAATCATTTAATTTATTTAGAATATGGAGAGGTACTTTTGAACTTTTGTACCTTTCTTTTTAAATTATTAATATATTTGTAAAACCTTTTATTTTAATTTTGGAAACAAGGGGGTAAAACATTTTGTCATTGACACAGATGGTTTATTTATAAATCATTAAATTTGTTTAGAATATGGAGAGAGATACTTTTGAATAACATTGATCTTATTTTTATTTTATCTTATGTCTACGAACTTTTTATTACTTATTTATTATACATTCATTATAATAATTATTGATTTCAAATCTTTTTTTTGTGTAACACAAATTTTTAGTTTTCCGTGCATTAAAGTTTTTTTAAATTCTTTTTAAAGACTTCTGTACACAAAAATTTTTTAAACTTCATTTTATAAAACTAGTTTTCCGTGCATTAAAATTTATAAAAAATTTTTGAAATGGAATTTATGTTACACATTTGAAACAGCTATTTAATGGTATATAAAATATATAAAAATATTATTTTTGGTTAACAAAAAATATGTTAGCATACATAGTAATATATGGAAAATAATAAGCGTTATTTATAATATGTGTTACATATATTAGTTAATAATTTTAAGAGAATTACAGTACTTAGATTTAAAAAATAAAAATCAATTAAAAGCTTAAAATTTTAAAAATTAATAAACATTCTATAAAATCATTTGTGTATGAAATATTTCTCCGTTTAAATATTTTAATGTAAAACCTTTTATACTTATTTGAGAAAATTTTTAATATTTTTTATCAAATAAATTGAACGTTTTTTAATAGCAGTGAAAGTTATTAGCCTTTAAAATTCACATTACCAAAAATGTTCAAAATAACAATCTGTATTGCTTTGTTAAACATGTTTGACAGTTACAATATATTTTATACTCATAGCTTTAATAATATTTCTATAGTTTTTTTTTAATAATAATTTAATTCTATTTCTATATCTTTAATTCTTAACATAATTTTATCATGATCTGAAAATATTCTGTATATAAATAATTCAGTAATTATGTGAATTCAGTATATAACTATCATAGAAGTGTTTTCCGAATGGCAATATATATCTAATTTTTTAAACAAGTATTTTGTTCGTATAATTTTAATTTCATTTTATTTGTTGGTTAACATGTTTTTCTTTCCAAATAATAAGGGATTAAAAAAATTATCTGATTCTCAGACAAAATAATATAAAAAAAGTTCCTAGAAATTGAAAAGATCAAAAATATTTTATATCATGGCAAATATAATGCGGCCGCCATAAATTAGGAGGATTTTAAAAACGACAAACTATCAAAAAAATTCCTTTCATGATGATACCGGGCTATATTAGTATGATTTACACTCATGCCCATAAATTAAGGAAAATGAAGTTCAGGCAAAGAAAGAGACAGAAGCAAAACAAATTTGACTTATTTGTAAAGTCTATTTATTAAACAAAAGGTAAAGAGCAAAAAAGATGCTATACGTTTGACATAATTAATAAAAATTGCGATTTTTACTCCCTGGAGCAAATTTCAAAAAAGAACCTATTTACAAAAAACAGTATGGTGGTTAATATGGAGTATGTCTCCCGGACGATGCAATACAGGCCTTACAAGCCTAGGCATGCTGAGTATCAAATTATCAATCTGATCTTGGGGAATATTGCACCACTCATCAAGCAATGCCCTCCGAAGGCTCGGTTGACAGGTGGGAGGGGGTTGACGGGCTGCAATTCGTCGGCCAAGCATATCCCACACATGCTCTATTGGATTCAAGTTCGGTGAGTATGCTGGCCAATCCATACGGGTGATATCCTCCAATTGAAGGCATTCGTCTACAATGTTTACACGGCGAGGACGGGCGTTGTCATCCATAAACAGAAATTCAGCACCCATGGCCCCCGAAACAAACGTACATGTTGTTCCAGAATGACATCCCGATAGATGTGGCCTGTCATCCAATTTTACTTCTTTGCCACCATTCCTTATAATACCCCTCTCTTACACTCTCGTCATTGTGACGTACTATCCGCGCCATCTGGTGTTTTCCTGTAATTTCCATATTCTTCTTCAAGATGTGTGTGATAATTCTACAGTTGAAATTTTTTTTTAGAGTTCAATTTCTGTGTGATTCTGAATTATCCTTAATTTATGGACATGAGTGTATATAATGATAACAAAATCTAAAACAATTGTTGCACTTTATGTGAATCAGTGGATATCGTGTCACTGTATAAACCAAAAAATTTACATCAGGCAGACTTTTAAAAAGTAATTGCTCATCATTTACGTGTTGCATGAGGAATATCGATATGAGGCTCTTGTACATGTTATCTAAATCGCCATTGGTACTCCCAGTTATCAGAAAACTTTGTCTACAACGAACGGTGGGTTTGAACCAGAACTCTTACTCGTGCTAACTGCATTTTACTACTGGTATACTAGTCAGTTAAGCGTATTTTTTTCCTTTCTTGAACATCGTCGTTTTTTCCTTTCTTGAACAATCCACCGATGTGAGCTAAGCAAAGGTCAGTGCTTTAAGGGTAACTATCCTGCACTTGTGTATTTAAGGTTAGAAAACGGACAACTCCCTCTAGGCACTCTGAATCTCTACTCAAGATGTTTACTGGCATTGTCACAATCGTGTCTCTTCTATTCTGAAAGTTGTGATTGCAATGTAAGTCGAAACTAAACCCTTCCGAAAGTTGGTTGTGCCTTTGGGCCACAAAACGTACATAGTTTCTTATTAAGAAGGGAAAAAAACCTTCCCAACTAAAAAATATTGCAACCAAAATAAAATGTAACGTCATTAGTTATGAAATTTATAAATTTTTACTTAAATTTAGTTAATTTTAAATGCTAAAACTTTTTATAGGCAAAAAAAAAGACAATCTGAAAATGGTTATACTTCCTGGCAATCACACAACTATTACTCGAAATCTATCACTATCTATCTATATGTATATATATATATATACATGACATACATAAATTCATAACATGTCCCAGCCTTGTGTCCAAATTATGAATTTATGTATGTCATGAATAAACCACCAACGGGTGATAAGGAGATTAAATTTGCGTAAAATTTTCTAGGGATAATTGTGGGGAGAAATCCGAAATAACGCCTAACAGGTCGCTGGACTTTCAATATGAGAAGCCTTAGACACTTTGATTGAAATCCCAGTTGATTTACCCAGTTCCTGAAAGTAATGCGAAAGTAGTGATCCGGCTAGTGAATTTGAAGTTGAGATTTCTTCAACTGTGCAAATCCGCACTTGACATTATTCAAAGCTGGTCCACATAATTAAAAATTGTGCACATCACCAACTGAAGCTATAAAATATAGATGTATGTGGATAATTGTAGAAATGTCTAAATCAGAAACAAAATGATAATTGGAGGGGTTTTTTCCTCAGTAGTCCACACACATCGCGTCAATCCATTTTTGGTAAGAAAAGAAAGCATAAGAACTCTCGCCAGGGAGTCATTTCCTTGAATGTCAGTGAGTGGAGGTGACCGCTTTAAGTAATGACCTTCTACAACTGTTTCAAGCAGCTGAATGGGTTAAAATAAATTTTTGCTATTGCTATACACAAATTGCTATATATAATATATGTTATTTCTATTGCTATACTCAAATTGCTATACACAAGCCATACTAAATTTTTAAGTTCGCATCCATTTTTATCAAGAATTGTAATTTTTTAATGTTACTTAACTTTTATGAAAAATAATTAAACTGTAACAACCAATAGAAAGAAAACTTATTCTCAACATATTTAAACTTATTACTCTGAAATAATAATTGAAAATTACTCTTTTTTTTTTTTTGCTCAAAACGTGTTGCAAATTATTCTAAAATGTAGCCTTTAAATTGAAAGGGGAACATCGGTGAGTCTCATAAATGCCATGTAAGTTTACTGAAATAACTGCATGAGTAACACACTGGTTGCTTGATGAATTTATTGTCTCAAGAAATTTATATTTTAAATTCAGTTACCTGAGCTGGGTATTTATTTTACAATAAAAATTTTCAATCTTTGAAACTTTTTTATTTATGCTGCTTTTACTCACAGAAACAAGGTTGTTTGGCCAGAGTGCCTACGTAACGGATGACATATTATCTAAAGTAAGGAAAGGAGTTATGAGATGAAAAAAATAGTTTCAACTGAATAAACACTGTTTGTTATCTGCACATATTTTAATAACTGGAAAATCTGTATAAGACCTTTAAATAAATTGTATTTGTACATGAAATCTGAATTAAATTTTGATATACTGATGAAAACAGCAGGTACAATTTAATTAGAAATTACTCTAATTTTTATTTTTTATAAATTCACTAGAAAAGTTTTTTTTTTCTAAATTAATGTTATTATACAGTAAAAAAATGGAGATTTAAAGAAAAAAATTGAGAATAAATAAATTAACAGCATCTATGTGTTTAACATCTATTTAATTAACTTGTTATATTTTTATAATATTTTAAATTAGTTAAGTAACTGGTTGATTTTTTCATTCATTATTAAATTTAGTAGATTAAAAATTAATAGTAAATAAATATTGTAATAGCTGAGAAACTTTTTAATTTTTTCATGATTTTTTGTACTTATATTTAGGCAGTTTCTATGAGTCTTGTTATCATTTCTCGTAGTTGAATTAGAGGCTGAGAACTATTTAGTCAACTTACTCTCCTCCAGTTCTCCTCCTCTCATTTAACTCCTTAAACTAAATAGTTGAAAACTATTCAGTTCAAATAGTTAAATTCAGTGTTCAGTTGCCTCTGTAGGTGTTTTCTTCTTTTCTTGCCTTTGTGAGCATCGGTAAGCTGTCTACTTTTAATGTTCATTTATATTGATAAAAAATTGGTCTGTTGACATAATGTTCTTTAGTTAGGCTTTTGCTAGTTTGTCTGAAGAACTGGGAAGATTCTCTGTCGAAGACATATAAGACATTTTAATTAATCCTCTGCACAAGAAATTCAAAAGATCAGACTGCAAAAAGAATAAAAGTCCACGAAATAAACCTGACAGGCGGGCAGATTATTATATATCTGATTACAGTTGGAAACCATTCACAATATGTTATGGGTAACCTATTCTATAGATAAAAAAACTCGCAACCTTTGATTCACCTTTCTATACCTAATATTCTTCTAGAATACTGTATTGCAGAATAATATGGGAACACTTTTATTAGTACTATCTTTTCCTATCATACATTCTGGTAACCCCTAGATTCAACCAAAAGCTTTCATCTAAGCCGCCCTGTATAGCCATCTGCTAGCAGGGTTGACATAAGCCTGTTTGTCATCGATGCCTTCGTAGGTATCATTTTTATTTAATCAGAAATAAACTTTATTGCTAATTAGATAAATAATTTTTCGGCTTGAAAGAGGAAAATATATGAAAGTTAGTAAAATTTATTTTTTTTAAAAATAAAATCTCCAGTATAAAAAATTCGAAATATTTTGTTCATAACTTGGCAGGCCCTCATGCTCAAGGCGTAGGTTGATCTGTGGGTTTTTACTACCCGTTGATAGCAAATTCGTGCAACTAGTTGAAACTCACTATAAAAAATAAACGAAAACAAATAGTAATAAACAAAAACAAGATTTAATTTTAAAAGGAATATTTTTTTATTTTACTCAGTAGCAACATCATAACGTATATATTAACAATTCTTCAACAACTAATTTAATTCTTAAACCATTGGCGATATTTGCAATGTTGCAGCAATGGCGATTTTTTCACGGTTACAGTATTCGAGATTTTAATTTAATATCTAATTTTATATAATATCTTCTTTTATTTTATTTTTTAATTGCATAATTTTTACTCTATTGTAACATTTATCTTCTCACTCGGTGAGAAAGCTACCCAGTAGTATGTGTAAAACATTAAGGATGATTTGGCGACGTTTGTATTTTTCGATAAGTAGGTCTGGTTAACGGAAAAGAATCCTGTTTTATATTTGTATTTCATTTTCCATTTTCAAGGTTATGTACATATACTGCTTAAATAAGCGTTATCATAGTATTTTTCAAAGTGTCTTTGTAAACTTCAATATCTTCATAGTGAACCTCAGCCCTAATACTCAGGGCACAGAAATCATAAATGTACCGGAAAGAATAAAAACTGGGGCAGGTAATAAAAATTTCTGATCTTAATTATTCTAAAATTGTTGCTTTTGATTATAGTTTAGATTAATTACTAATTTTTTTCGTAAAATTAATTTTTGTTGTGATATTTTGTAGTATTTGTTATGAAACACAAAATAAAACTGTTTAATCCAAAATAAATTTTTTTTCAAACACAGATACAGAAATGTACACGTAGAAAAATAACGAACTTTAAATTGAACGAATTTTTAGTGAATAAACTCTTTTCCTATAAATTCATTTTAAAGAAAACAGAAAAAAAAAAGTGTTTTGAAAATAGCAATCACTTTCTGATTCAATTTTCAAAAACAAAATGTGTTTCCTTTTATCTGGATCAAAATATCGAGGAAAACAGGGATTGATATATTTTTATCTAGCTGTACAAATAATAGGAAAGATTATGAAAGAACGGCTGGGATTAATAAGAAACTGTAAATAAAAAAGGTACTTTTTTTCCACTCAAGATATTAAGAGAAAAAGGTTTCTATGATATATACAGATTTATTTACTTATTTTTGCTTCCCACTAATAGATAAAACTACATTAATTTTTCAATTTTTCTAATTAACAATAGTTATTCATTTTATGTAAGTAACTGTTACTCTAAACAAAATCGTATCATTTAAAATCAATTATTAAAGTGTTACGTCTCCAACAGTGGTAACGTGCGCAAATAACAGGAAGAAGGATTTAAGTTTGAATCCGCTGGCAGCTTCCATTGCAGTTACTGTTTTCATAAAAAAAGGTGACATGACTGCGATTGTGACAAAGAGTGTAAAGCCATTCTATCTCGTTAGTGAATAAATTTGCAGATGAGAAAATTTTTCTTATAACAAATAATTCTTTAAATAAATTATAAATACCATAAAATCACTTTTTTGTTAAACTCGACGGGTCCCATATTTTACTTATGCACGAACAGTCCACCTATGCTTATTGAGGGTATGACATTGCATTTCGGAAGAGGTTTTAGGTGTAACTGCACTTCATTAGATACCTCATGGGAAAAACCCTGGAGAATTCCCACTAGGGTAGCCCGACAATATACATGCATATATATGGGTTATATCGTATCTATAATTTATTTACAGAATTATATGTTATTAAAAAGAATTTTAATCTGTAACTTCATTCAATAGAGAGAAATAATTAGCTGGCTTTGTTTTTTAAGCCAGTTTAAGGGCCTAGGAAATCTAAATTATTTTAATTTTATTATTTAATTTTATCCTTCATATCAAAAACTATAAAATACTCATATAAATATGTTAAATAAATATGTTATAGACAAATGCTTTATTTAAATTTCCATTCACTAAGCTAGTTTCTTCTTGGTGTTGGGATTTCATTTTTTTATCTGTCTACTTGAAAATGTTGCAATATAAAGACTCCATATATTTAGATGAAATATTTTCATCTAAATATATGGAGTCTTTGTATTT
>BPLQ01005396.1:167944-282983 GCA_021605075.1 Caerostris darwini
AATATATGGAGTCTTTGTATTTAGATGAAATATTTTCATCTAAATATTAGGTTGGGGAAAAAGAAATCCATTATTTTTTCGATAGATGGCTGTAGTGATCGATATCACGTAAAGTATCAATTAAACAATTTCAGATTTATGCTCGTTAGAAAGGTGGCACTTCGTACTAAAATAATTCTTTTTCTGTTTTTTGTTTGGTCCATTCAGTTGGGAGTTACAGGGTGTTAAAAATGGAAGTGAACAAAGAGAAAATTCGGTACATTTTACAGTTTTTCTTTGACAAAGGCGAAAATGCAAGCCAGGCGGCTAAAATTGTGAATGGTGTTTATGGTTCCGATACTGTAACAGCCAATTATGTGCAATTTTGGTGTCGTAGATTCCGTTCAGGAATTTTTGATGTTAAAGATGCACCTCGCACAGGTAGGCCGGTCGTCGAAAATGTCGATAAAATCGGAGAAATGATCGAAGTTGACCGGCATGTTAGCAGTCGTAACATCGCCCAGGAGCTAAAAATTGACCATAAAACAGTTTTAAACCATTTACACAAAGCTGGATTCAAAAAGAAGCTCGATGTTTGGGTGCCACACCAATTAACAGAAAAAAACATGAGGGATCGAATTTCCATCTGCGAAGCCTTGGCCAAACGGAATGAGATAGACCCATTTCTTAAACGGATGGTGACTGGAGATGAGAAATGGATCACATACGATAACCCTGTGCGAAAACGATCGTGGTCAAAGAGCGGTGAAGCACCTCAAACGGTGGCCAAACCAGGACTAACGGTCAGGAAGGTTCTGTTATGCATTTGGTGGGACTGGAAGGGGATTATTTATTATGAGTTGTTTCCATATGGCCAAACGCTAAATTCTGATCTCTACTGTCAACAACTGGACCGTTTGAAGATAGCGATTGACCAGAAACGGCCAGAATTGGCCAACAGGAGAGGTGTCGTGTTCCACCAGGACAACGCTAGGCCACACACATCTACAGTGACTCGCCAGAAACTTCGGGAGCTTGGTTGGGAAGTTTTAATGCATCCGCCATACAGTCCGGACTTGGCACCAAGCGATTATCATCTTTTTCTTGCATTGCAAAATTTCTTTAATGATAAAAAATTGGCATCTAGGGAGGATTGTGAAAATCGACTACTACAGTTTTTTGCAAATAGAGACCAGGACTTCTATGAGAGAGGCATTATGAAGTTACCTTTAAAATGGCAACAAATCATACAACAAAACGGTGCATATTTGACCCAAATCGGACAATCCGAAGCATGTTAAATAAAGTCCTGAAGTTCATATAAAAATAATGGATTTCTTTTTCCCCAACCTAATATATGGAGTCTTTGTATTTAGATGAAATATTTTCATCTAAATATATGGAGTCTTTGTATTTAGATGAAATATTTTCATCTAAATATATGGAGTCTTTATATTGCAACATTTTCAAGTAGACAGATAAAAAAATGAAATCCCAACACCAAGAAGAAACTAGCTTAGAGGAAGGAAATTTAAATAAAGCATTTGCCTATAACATATTTATTTAACATATTTATATAATTAAAGTTTCAAGGTCATAAGTTAAAGAGTACATGAAAAGGGCCATTTCATGTGTGAAATGGTGGTGCTTTAATGACAACTTTTGTCTCCAATTTTCAATGCAAGCATGAGACCTACTTTCATTGTGTGGTGTAGGTGTCATTTATCATGTCGTGGGGAAAAGTCCCGTACATGCTGCATTTAGTCAGTCAAATCACAAACAGTCCGTGCTGGTTGGGAATGACCCTGGAATTGTCGTCAAATAATGTCCATTCCTGGGCCTGATGGCCGAATGACTAGCACTCTGGCGCTCGGTGCCACAGGTTTCAGGTTCAAGTCCCAGCGGTGACATATGTATTTGTAGTGGTTCGGAATACACTTTAAACTGTAAGTCCCTGTTTAATATGACTGTTGGGCGCAGGACTAACATCCCTACTCCGTAAAAAGGAAGCATCTCTTATCTCGAAATCTTCCAGTCGGCAGACGACCATGGGACTGTTGCTCTAATAAAGAAGAAGAATGTCCATTCTTGTTTGATGGGAGAAAGATCTGGCTAAGGCAAAAAAACGCCCCCTTGAATAATGATAAAATAAAGTAACACATCCTTTTTAACGACCAGTCTGACATGCAAATAACGACACCAGCGTTCCTGTTGTTATATTAATTTTCCTCATAGACCATAAATCCTGGTGTAGATTAAATGTGTCTACGACAATAATTTGTTTGAACAACAAATCTCCACTCCGGCCCTCAAATTAGCTCTAGCTTGACACCATTGAAGTCGTAGGTGGCAGTGATTTGGAATTAGTAGCATGAACTCCGCTGGGTCTCCAGCTCATAGCTATCCCTCAAGTACTCGATTTGTTATCATTGCCTGTCTTCCCACCAGAAGATAGGCAATGATAACATTGTCATTTTAGTGGGAAGCAGTATTGTTGCTGCAAGCATCGTATTGTATCTGCAGCGTCGAATTTCTGCTGCAGATACAATACGATGCGCTACAGTGACGTAGCGAATATGGTTGTCCCTCTCAGTAGTGTCCAGGGGCGACTGGACTTCGATATTTTTGAGACAATATCTTTCCGTAACCATTGGTTTTATCAATCATACACAATGTAAACATACCTATCAAGTCTTTCTTCAATATCGCAAAAAGAAAATCCCCATTTTCGTAGTTTTATTACATTACTTAATTCAAACTGAGTAAAGTACTGATACTACCTTCTCCGGCATTTTTTACTCAAATCTAGCTCACATTGTCTAATCTTGAAGATAAACAATGCTCACCAAATTTGCATCGCGTATTTAAAGCAAACGTGATATTCATTTTCATGTACAGCTACTAGCGCTACTCTTATACGTCTAGTGCCTAATTTGAATAGACGTCATCATTAGATGTGCAAATACGCCTCCCAAATTAGATTTGTCTAGCACAACTACTTCGTGTTTGGAATTTATTTTCCGCCAATGTACAATGATGTATACGCGCATTTTTTTTTTTTTTTTATCTATAAAAATTACTTCTACGAAAAAATTGAACAAACATTCTATAAAATCCCTACAAAATGCAATGCTTAACTTAAATTTTTTTTAATGTTTTTACTATATGACTCGTATATTAGAACATTGTTTTATAGTCAATTCACCTATATCAAAACATTTAAGTTATTTTATATCGGTATTTAGAATAATTCCTGAAAGTCCTATACATAATACTATTAGAAATTAAGTTTTTTTTTTGTAAAAGTCTACTACAAAAACATCTTAATTTCTAATGGTATTATGTTGACGATTTAAAGTTTATACAGAGAAAAATACAATTAATTTTTTTTTTCAGATTTTCCTACTAACACAAATTACTCGCGATTTAAAAAAAAATGTTAAACTGGCTATGTCTGTGAAAAGTTATGGAACAGGAATGTCTTTAATGTCCTTAGTGAAATTTTATTTTTTAATTTATAATTTTTTAATTCGCCTTATCTTTCGTACATTTTACTAAAAAAATATGAGTTGTAGTTGTTTTTTTTAAAGATTTTTAGAATTTGATGGAAATTTATCACAGAGAACTTGATGGATTCTATAGTTGAATAAAACTGTATGTTACAAAAATATTTTATTCATTTTTTTTCCACTCTATAACAGACTACTACTACACCACACAACACCACATCACTGTTCCTAGAACTGAAATGTTGTTCCTTTACAATTTGGGAATGATAGGCTGAGGGGCTGAGGGGGTGGGGAAGGGAGGAAAGGAGAAAAACGAAAAAAAAAAGGGAAAACATTGCAACAATTATTTGAGTTTAACAAGAATGGAAGAGACTCAAGGCATAAAATATAATGTAGAAGAATAAAGGGAGAAAAAGATGAATTTTTCAAAAGTTTCACTATTGGCGTTGCAATGAGTGAACAATGAAATCGTAATTATAGAGAAATACAAAATTAAATATCTAAAAAAAATATATTAAGAAGTAATAAAGAATCCAAAAAGAATACGAGAAAAAATTTCATATACTAGAATACTGCTATGCCCAAAAAGTAAGACCAATTATTATTTTTTTTCAAAAACTCTTTATTTATTCTTCCAAATTTATTTCATCGCCTTCAAAGGAATCCCCTCCGGACACTATGCACTTATGGCAAGTTTTTTTCCAATCCTCAATGCATGCTAAAAAGTCATCGGCAGGGATGGCCTTCAAAGCGCGCGCCGATTCACATTGAATCTCTTCAATCGACTCAAAACGGTGTCCCCGGAGGGGTCTTTTGAGTTTAGGGAATAGCCAGAAGTCGCACGGTGCAAAATCAGGTGAATACGGTGGTTGTGGAACGATATGGGTTTCTTTTTTGGTGAAAAAGTCACGAAGAATCCGCATTGACGCATTGACACACGAATATTCATTCCTCAAACAAAATTTAATGCAAGCTCTTTGCTGAATTAATTCAGACATTTCAAAAATCGCCGAAATCAGTTTTAGCGTCTTTCAAATCCAAGCGTAACTCAAACACTAATGATTATTTTGACGTGAAATTCCACACAGATGTTAAGAACAGTACTAACAACCTAAAAAAAATTGAAACTCCATATGCCCGGGAAATTTAAATTGAAAATTGGTTTTACTTTTTGGGCATAGTAGTATATAAGATAAGACTACAAGATAATGACAATATTACTTGCTTTGCTTTTTTTTTTTTTAGCATGTTATAAAAAATGTCAACTTGTGCTAAGAAAAAGTGATTTTATATTTTATAAAGAAAATTCTTCCAAATGTGAATAGCTAAAAACTATGTAAAACCTTGAAAATTTCATCTGTTTTTTCTGCTTTAGTGAATTCAATTTCTACTTAAATAAACGAATTTTTCAGCAGTTTTGAAAAAAAAATGTACGAAAAAAGAAATTACAGTAATCTGAAAGCTCAACATGCAGTGAAGGTGAAAAAAAAGTATCCAATTTACAAACTGAACTCTTATAAATGAATAAAATGTAACGTGGGAAGAAAATTCTGCGAACTTCTCGTCCCTTCTTTTGCATTTTACTTAACGTGACAAGCGAAGGAAATGAAAGTTAAATTTGAATAAATAAGAAGAAACTGTTTCTTGAATAAATATTTTATTCAACTCAGAAGCGAACCGTCTAAGATTTATTTTATTTCTTATTTAAAAAGTGAAAGTTCACAGTAAAATTTTTGCTCCAGTTTTGTATAAAAATTTAAACAAGACGAGTTTGCAAACCTGAAAGCATTTACTTTTGGAATAATTATACTTCGTAGAAGTATTCTGGTTTTTTTATGTTGGAAAAAGAGAGATAGCAATAAGATAAACATAAAAAAAATTGTTTTCAAATATGATTTTATTTTGTCCTAGAAGCAAATTAAAGTTTAAGCTGAATAAAAGCAATAAAGCATCATATAAAATTTTAAAAAAAACGTAAGATAAGGTAAATTAAAAAAAATATCAAGTAAATGTTATTATTCCTTAACTTTATAAGTGAAACTTTTCTTTCTCAATGGCACCCACTGCCAGATTCCGCAATATAGATGTTTTTCTTTTTATGGGGTACTTCGGCTCTACGTTTAATGCGCTACAGTCGTATTAGACCTCGAGACTCTCACCCTAAAGGAATACAGCGCAACAGGCACTGCCGCTTAGAAATGTTTAGTTTACAATCTCTCAACCCGAAAGAAAATATATTTAACGCAAGCTTGCGTATAAGTTGGCCTACAGGCTCTCAACCCGGAAAGGAAATATATTTTGCACATCCAGCGCGTACCTTAGTACCTTTATTTTTGGTTCAGAAGTGGAATCTTTCCACGAATCTATAACTATATGTGTTTAAATGTTTTAAATATTGGATGTATGTTGTGTTCGTGCGTGTGTAAATAAACTGTGGGTTCTTAAACCTGTGTCTCAACTCTATCAAACCCAGTTACAATCCAGAGTTGCTCCAGCCCACAACACTACAATCTAATATTAAGCAGCGATTCATAGTGATAAGTGATATTTTTTTTTTAATATCGCAAAGTATTTGTATATTTAAAAATAACTAAAGACAAAGCAATTATGATAGTGAGAAGTTAAGTAACAAAATAAATTAAAATAAATGGAAAATTAAGGAAAAGAAAAAGACAAAAATTGGAAATAGGAATCAATAAATTTTAAAAATAACAGTTTTTTTTTTAATTCTTGTTTATTTTTTAAAATTTTAAATTTGTTCGGAATTTACTACTAAATTTTTTAAGTTCCCAATTCTACTTTTTTTCAATTCCTACTGGCTTACGTTTATGTCTAATTTAACATCCTTTTACTGTTTTTTAAAATTCTTATTATGAAGTTGCGAAAAATTTAAAATGTACGTAATTTTAGAAAATTTAAATTATTTTATTGATATGTTTCTACGATGACAAAAATAGAGCTATAAAATAAACTTTCAATACTCTACTAAAAGAAAATATTTAAGCCGAAGTTTATTAGAGAAAATCGCACAAATTAAAGTTATTTAGCACAAAATCATATTGACGAAAAAATTTCTTGCTTTTCGTATATTTACTTTTATAGGGTATTGAAAAGGAAAATGCATTAAACAAATTATTAATATGAATTTTTAATAATAGTCTAACATCACAAATATATTTCATAAATAAATTTTCAAACATTTGACATTTTTGACATTTGATTCCTTTGACTTTAAAAGTTATTATAATAACTTTTATCTTAATCGTTGTGTTGCCATTTCGCCTTGTATATTCCTGACTGTGTCCTGTGTTCTTCAGACACTTTTATGGATTTTACACATTTGACAAGCTGCCCTGCGCTCTCTTTTATGAATTTTTATTGTCTCCAGACAAATTTTATAGCAAAGCTGTTTTTTATTGAGCTCCCAGAGGGCTGTTCACCTATATAGCATCCACCCCGACTTGGATAGGGGGGGGGGAGAATCTTTCGCCGTGTTAACTAACATGTTTCGCACAACTGAGTGTCGTCGTTGAATAGCGACCTGGTGGCCAGGTGGCTAGCGCTCTCGCCTTTGGTACCACAGCCTTCAAGTTCAAATCCTGGCGGTGGCATAGATGTTCTGTTAGTTGTTCGGGTTCCACTTTAAACTGTTGGTCCCGGCCCTCGAATGCACAAGATTACGGTAGAGAGATAAACAAAACTAATCGTCGAAGAATACTCCCAAGTACTTAACGAATTTTTTTTCCTTCGAATTATTCCTTTTCAGTAATTTCCTCATTCGGTGATGGCCCTTCTTGAGAGTTTTCCTATAATAAGGTAATTCGTTTTCTTGGTAGATATAAGTAGTCGATGTTTATCGATCCAAATTTTTAATTTCTGTAGTGATTCATTTGAAAGTGTTTCATTCCCATCCTGATGCCATTCGTGATATATGTAAGTGGATCATAAGGTAACAAAATTGAAAAAAGACCACCTATGTCCAACAACAAAATGTTTTTTTTAGGGGGAGGTGGTTCAAAGGATGCTAATATTTTTCTCTATATATAATATATATATATATATATATATAATTCTTTAAATTTTCCTGCATGTGTCTACTTCGATGCTAATTTCTTCATATAATCTGGATAACAGTCTAATTTTTTTTTTTACCTATTTAACAATATCAACAAAAAATCAACGTATTTTTTTTCATAACTTATTTTCACAGCTTCTGTAAATTCAGTATTCTATTTAATCTAAGAAGATGGAAATTTGCTGTATATTTAGATACTTATATTAAAAGCTTCTGTATATTTAGATGCAGCTCTTTTATCGGAATTTCACCATTATCCTTACAGCTAATAAACTAATAATAATATCAATTAGATTCTAATTAATTTTCTTCTTCTTTTGACTTAACCACCCTGGATCGCACAAGGTCTATTCGCCTAAATTCTCCTCTTTGTTTTCATAAAAAAAATGGCAATTATTCATAATGATTTTGGAAATACAGTCTACCCAATGTGATCTTCTTTTAAGTTTAATTAGTTAATCAGGCTAAGTTAATTAGTTAACCAACAAATGTCATGCAATTAACTTTCATATACTTAATAAGATTTTTTTTTTTTTTTTTGCCTATACTTACGTTGTTGTTGTGACATCCTCACTGTCGGGCAGCGCGTGACCGACACCTTATTAGTAGTCTACTCATGGATGGAGGGAAAGGGGGCAACTTCTGTTGGGATGGAGCAATAGTAGGTAGAAATATGATTCGGCTTCGAATCGCTGAAGAAGGAGGGCAGTACCTTCAGAGAAGACTTTTAGGGTGAAACTACCCCGCATTTGCGTATCTTATGAGAGAAAACCCCTACCAGGTAGTTTGACTAACGAGACAAGTTGTTGAATATCGCAAAGGCCATCTAGTCTCCACATTCATGAAACAGTCTCTAAACTAATGCAACCAGCAAATTGAACCTCGGCCCTAATGTTCATCAGAGGCGCACGTTACCACTTAACTGTAATAGGGGACTTAACTATAATAGAAAGGGGCCTATATTTAAATAGCTTTAAATTCACTTTGCATTTTTTCCAATGGGGGAGTTTTAGCGCCAAATATTTTCAAATAATACAAAAATGTACGTGAAATTTGGATTGGATCCACAATTCAGTTTCACTTGTTCATATTCTGTTTTCTTTCTTTTTTAATGATTTCTGATAACAGTTTGTGCATACTTTTTTTTTATGGATTTTATCGCAAGTAAAATTTTGGCAATAATTTGTCTTGAGATTTCAGTGTAAGGCAGTATTTTTCTGCAAACTAAAATTTTTGCGTCTTTGTTTCAATATTCAATTATAATTTTTTTTTGTAAAAATCAATAATCTATATTATAATTTTCATTGAAGTTAATTAATCAATGGTTAATGAAGTTAATTAATCAAATCCTCACAGAAAGTAATCTATAATCAGCAAAAATGAGTTGTGTAAGTTTTGTAAACTGACTTGTCGTTTTAATGCCAGAACTGTTAGTGTTCCCTAGTGTATTAGTGTTTTTGCAGTTGTAAATTTAAATTATTTCTTAAAATATTCAAACATATCTATATTTTTGAAACATAAAATCTTTCTGCATACTTCTTTACTTCCTTTTCTGCCTACTTTTGAATTTTGCCTTTTTATTGAATTCATCACATAAATCATTAATCAGCAAAATGTGTTACTTTAAATTTATGTGTTATTTTATATAATTTTTTAATTAATGAGCGAAATGTGTTATTTAAAATAAAATACTTTTCCTAAGCCTATAAAATTCTAAAATACATTCTTTATTTAACTTTATACTGACTAGAAAGATCACTTAAAATTTAGAAGCTTATCTAGCATCTTGCCTTCTATTCTATTTTCAAAATTATTTTAATTGTTATTTTATTTTGATGAAGAAAAAGCAATCTTAAGCCTTGCTATTAATTGATTGAAATTTTTGAAAAGATGTACTTTTTTTACTTTTATTTATAGGGATTTTTAATCACCAAAAATCAAAAGTCTAAAAACTTTTTAAATCACGATAAAAAAACGTATTCCAAAGTTCAATTAAATTTTGGGCAGAAAAAAATACAATACATGTTGAAAATACAAGAATAAAATTAAAACAAAAATGAAAAATACAGAATTCTTTATGAAAAGAGTGTATTTTTAATATTTTAATTAGATTTATCTTAATTTTTTGGGAAAATTTAATGGAAATTTTAATTTTGCTGAAACTGTTTATCCAAAGAAAAGCTTAAAAGTATCAATTTTTAAAACAGTGTTTTTTTATAATAGTATTTATTAAAAAAATAGTATTTTTCGGAAGATAGTTTTTTTTCCCTTATTACTTGCATGGATTAAATTATGATTTCAAATTAAATTAATTACATTTTTATAATAATTCCTAAAAATTTAAAAAAAAAAAAAACACATTGTTCTTAATAACTTTCTTTAATTTTTATTAACTTGTATAAAAAATATATCTTCAAGATTATTGTTAAAAATACTTGATTTACTGTTAAATACTTAATTTTAAAAGTCATAATTAAAAGGATTACGTTGATGATAATGCATAGGATAAAACATTTTTTTGTGGATATAAAACTAAATTACAATTCTTATATTATACACTGCATTTTGTTAATTCATGTTTTTACATCGAAAATTAAAATATACTTTTTTTTAAATAAATGAAAAACTACAGGAATGAATAATTATCTATGCTAAATTTTTCTTAATTCTCTTTCTTAAATATTTTTTTTTTTTTACTTATTTCTGGAATTATAGAAAAACAATATAAGAAATTTTCTTAGAAATATTCAATTGGTTCTTTCTTTTAAGTAATTCAGTTTTTATGGCTAAAAATTGCAAAACTGTATCCAAAAATAAATTATCTTTTTTTCATCGATATTGATTTTTAAAATACTAATTATTACTTCGCCAATAACGTTAAAATTATGTATTTTATTTATATTAATTTGTGTACTTTATTAATTTTATGTTACTTGGGATTGTTTATGAAGATTTTGTTTTTCATACTTTATTTAGATTTTAATTTATTTATTTTTATTTTTATTTGTTAATTTTTGTATGTCAAAATAAAATTAATATAAATGCCTACTTTTATAATTAAACTTGTATCATTCATATCTATTTGGCATAAAATAAAGGATATTTTAATATAAAATATGCATGATTCATTTTTCATCATTTATTTACACATAATTCCTTATACATCAGTCATTTCAAATTTTATCACATTGTTATTTATTTTTATAAATTCTATAATTTTTAAATTTTAACTGGTTTTTCAAATTTTTTCTGCAGATATATAATGTGGGTTTATAGCCATGTAATCGTGTGTATTTAAGCCTGCGCTATTTTAATATGTGTGTTTATGTTACACAAATATATTAAAATAGTATTGCTTAAATGTTACTTTTTCATTGGGCTTTTTTTTTCTATTGATTTCTCTGGGTGTTTTTTTTTTCTTTGTATTTTTTTTTGTTCAAATTTTTAATCGTTAATAAAATACTTTTTATTTATCCACTCAAGTTCAAATACATTTTTTTAAACTTGTAGTGGAGGACACTTGACGTTAATACAGTGTTTTCAAATATTAAATCATTAATTAAATTTAATTAATTAATTTCAGTTTTATATTGGAGAAAAACAATTCTCTTATGTAAGATACTTAGCAGAATATAAATTTAGGAATCAATACCGTTAGTTTCGAAGCGTGTAGATCGCAGGAAAAAAATTTCTTTTTCAGATTCTTTTTTCATGCTGGGTTCTAGTAGTCTGAGTCAAGGAGGGAAAAAAATGGAAAAGGAAACATGTGAATAAATTAGTGAGAGATATGGAAAGTGTGTGTGTGAGAGAGAGAAAGTGTGTGAGACAGAGAGACAATTTTTTCCTAACTTAAAAAAATGTATGAAAATTATTTATAAAAGATTTTCAGCAATATAGTGAAAAAAAAGTAGGAATTGACTTTAACATTTTTTTTTTATATTACTTGTTTTATTTCTCTCGAAAAGAATTATCTAGCAGGTTTAAGAATTAATATCATGCATTCGCTGTTCTTCAATCATATTATTATCTCACAGATAAATATGAGCATTCAATTCCTGCCGGAAAAGATGTTGCAGTCATTGCTATATGAAATGAATGGTTGATATTGTGGCAAAGTGTTTCGTGAATTGCCTGGTAGGAGAATTGGAATAAATGTGCTAAATCTTTCAAAAGTCCAATGGTCATGAAATTTTTAAACCTTTTGAAAAAACTTTATGTAGATGCGTATGCAATTATTATAATTCTAAGGCAGATGCAAAATATATGTTTTAAAAAAGTAATCTTAATTCTTAAAAGATAATTAGACTTGCTTGCTTAGTAAGCAAATCATTTTATGAATAGATTGAAAATAGATCATAATGATCATAGATCAAAGATACAATGACAGAGTAGGTATTAAGGCTAAATAATTCATTTGCCTTATTTCAATTGCAATTGCAATTATATAAATTTCAATTGCCTTATTAAAAATAAACAATTCATTTCTTTTAATATTCTTCTAAAAAGGAGACTTAAAAAAGTTCCATAAATAACTATTATACATAAGAATATAAATTTTCTTATTAAAAAATACCGTAATAATAGCTAGTAACATACATTTGCTCACTTTTTATACATATTTTATATGTTCCTGGATTGTCAACAACTGAACTAGGGTCCTCGTGATATGAAGCACAACTACCGTGCAAGAAAATATAGGTTAGAATCCGTTGGTGACATCTTCTGTGGTCATTGCTTTCACTAACACACTATGTACAGTGTAATAGTATCTGGCAACAAAACATGAGTTTTTTGCTGTAAATTTTCACCAATGGACGCGCAAATACTCCTAAACATTTTCGATGTAAAAAACAGAATCTTTAAGCGAAAGATCGAAGAATTTTTCTTACTATAAAACTTTGAATATTTATCAAATACTTAATGGAATGTAAAAGTAATTTTGAAAAAATGGAAAATGTATTGATCCCATGAACTATGTACTTTTAAAAAACCCTTTTAGTGAGGCGTGTAGTTAAACAAAAACAAAAACAAAAAAAAACACACACACACACACACTTTTGCCCCATTAAAGGGAACTTCTTTTTGCTATCAGCTGGAATAAGTGCAACTATTTTTAGAGAGCTTTTCGATCTGGCATTTAAAATGGCATTAAGAGTGAGAAGTTAAGGATTAAGGTCGAGTATTGAACCATCCGCTTTTCCACCGAAGAAGCATTTGTCCTTTTAAGTTGTAGTAAGCTTATAAAAGTTTATAGGGTTAGAAGGAAGGAGATCAAGAGTTCAGACTTCACTGCACTTTAAATAAATAGGATTCAAGTGAAGTTCAAACCATTTCAATGCAATCGATATACATTAATATATAATTTCTTCATAGATTGGTCGATTAATTAAAATTTTAATACACTGGTGTTCAAAAGCTAAGCATAATTCGCGAAATGCAAAATACTGTGAGTGAATACAGGTAAAATTGATCGAAATCATTTGTTGAAAGTGAAACATTGTCTTTATGTAAAATATTTCATTCAACAACATCATGAGCAGAACACTTGCCCACATTGGAGCACGAAGAAACTGGCTCAAGAGCCCTAAGCAGTTCAGATAGATAGAATTGCAATTGATGTGGGAAGAAACGTTGTTAACAATCAAGCACTTGACATGATGTTGATGTTAATGTGTGTATGACACTTGATGTTAATACAGTTTTTTCAAATATTAATTCATTCATTAAATTTAATTAATTAATTTTAGGTTTTTTTTAGATTTAAGTTGCATATCTACCAATAGATGACACCAGATGTAAGAGGAAAATTTCAACTTTATTTATAAAGGACTTTTCAGCAATATAGTGAAAAAAAAGTAGGAATTGTCTTTAAGAGAATTTTTTTTTTTATTACTTGTTTGTGTCAAAATTCTCATAGCTTTTTAAGCTACGGAAAAGAAGCTATTTATAAAATTAGAATCACTTCATACATTAACTGAATATTATGTTACCGTTTTCTTGTGATTACTAAGAAAAAAGCAAGAACAATTTTCTTGATTTCAGTGAAAATCGTTTGTAAACAATAAAAAGAATTCAAGTTGTTTATTTAAATAATAATAATTACATAGTTTTTATTTTTTATTTTATCGCAATCATAAACAGGACATTTAAAGCAGAGCCTAAGCTACTTGTCACATTTACTTATGCAAAACGTCGTCTACAGTGGAGCCACAACCACTAAACCTTGTCGATTGATAAGTGGAAAACAGTTATAGAGTCAGACGAATCATTTCTCACACTTTTTCCCACGTCATGACGAGACAAGCTTATGATCGGAATTGTCTTCTGTCAAGTATGGAGGTGGGTCTGTCATGGTACGAGCAGTCATGTCATGGTTTTCTGCAGGCCCAATCGTAAACCTGAAAGTAAGAATCACTGGGGAAAAGTACAGAGAAGTTTTAGCTGCCCAGATCCATACTATGATGCAAACTTTATTTCCACCGGTTCTCGTTAGATCACCGAAGTCAAGCATCATTGGGCGCGGTCAGCACTTGGGTGGGTGACCACCTGGGAACACTGCGTGCCGTTGGCAAATTTGGGACCTGAATGGCCGAGTGTCTAGCGCTCTGGCGCTCGGTGCCCCAGGTTTCGGGTTCGAATCCCGGCGGTGCCATGGATGTTTGTAGTGGTTCGGAATCCACTGTAAGCCGTAGGTCCCGGTCTCCTATGACTGTAAGAGCGTCACGGAGCAAAAGTCAGGCTTTTCTACCTACGGGTGCTCCATCACAACAGAAGCTGCTTCCTTCCCCTTCAATCATGAGTACGTATGGGCTCGTGGGCTTGACCAGCCAAGTGGGATAAGAAACAGCAACAACAAACTTTATTTCCTGCAGGGAATGAAATTTTACAGGATGATAATACTTCTATTCACACAGCGAGCTTTGTCCAATCATGGTTTGATAAACACGAGGCTGAAGTGAAACATCTACCTTGGCCTGTACGGTCCTCCGATCTCAATATGATCGAACAATTATTGTCTATTTCAGAGCGATCCATCTGGAATCAATATCCTCCACCGGCTCTCGTTTTCTCTTAACTTTCACAATATCTTCATGAAATATGGTTCAATATTCCTCTAAACACTATTCAACACTTGTATGATTCGATTTTTAGGCGGATCCAATCTGCATTACATGGCAAAGGCTGTCCTACGCCATCTTAGTAAAGGATTCTTTATAACTCTAGGGTATTTCCATTATTTTGATAAATACCTGTCTATATTCCTTTTTTAAAAATATATTTTTCAAAGCTAAAAGCTTTCAACTGAAACCTTTTGTGAAATAAAATAATTTCGTTTAAAATTTCATCGAAATATGTTCAATATTTTTAACTGAAATGAATGGCATCCACTGTAGATAGTTTACATAACTTCAGGCAGTAAACGGTATAATGATAGTATTTTACAAGAATGAGAAGGAATTTATGATTAGGATAGATAAATATTTTTTAAGGCTTTGTAAAACATTTTCAAAATTGAATTTTAAAATTTTGCGTACATTAATATAATATTTTATTTAGAACTTCTAGAGATGCTGTGTTATACTATTTAACTTAAGAAAAATTTCATTTTTAAATTATAACAGCTAATAGTGCAACAGCTGCCAAATTTATACACGTGTCTTTTGAAGGTTGGGGCTAACTAAAAATTATATGGATTTAATACTAGTAGCGCCATCTATGTGTCAGCCTACGAACTTTCCAGCCCATATATAGACAGCTATATATTTCATGCTTATAAGTATATCTTATTATTTTATTTGTTGATTTATTTTACGTTTTAATGTTTCAATTATATTTTTATTACAAATTCTTAAACAGAATTGATATATAATTTCCAAACTGAAAGTAAATTGTTAATTAAGAAAAATAATCTAGAATATTGACGCAATATTCCTAAAAAAAAAAACACTTTGGGCAATACAAGGCATCCCTTTACACTGAATTTCATCAAAGTGAAAATTATATCAAACATTATCAAGTGAACTTGAACATTACATCAAAGATAGCCAACATCAAGAAAAAATACAAAATCCTTCGAAGTTAGAGGCAGTGGCCATGTGGCTCAATCCTTGCAGTGATTGGGCCACATGGTCTCTTAGAAGGGCCACCTAAAGTTCCCCAAAGTTAAAACCCCACTATCTAAAACCATCACTGCTATTTCTTCACGTCGATTAATCTAAATTTTTCCTTTACCAACATGGTGCAAGGAAATGACCCATGGAAAAATGAGCCCCACTCTTTACCGCTTGCCCTATTAATGGGAACTAGCCTAACTAACCAGTTAATAACACTAATGCTAATTATTAAATAAAAGCATTCTGTACTTCAAGAATTTACTATTATTTTTAATCACGAGATTATAGTCATTCTCAATTGCTATCGTGCAGCCAGGGATAAGGGAAATATTGATTGTGAACGCTAATATGAATTAATGGTTAATTTTAACGTCCCCTTAATTTTACTTGAGTTACAATTTGCTGTGTGGAAATCAGTTATGTCATCATCATCAGTGGCACAACATCCCCATGGTGGGCCAAGGCCGTCTCCTACTGGCAGATTCCGAAACATGAGATGTTTTTCTTGTTACGGGTTGGAATTGTCAGTCCCAAATCTAACAACTCCAACTCCCAACTCTATATAATCATATTGATCCATACAATCATATTGATCCATACAATCATATAATCCATATATCATATATCATATATTATATTATCAATCATATTGTTCTCTATACAATCATATAATCCACTTTACCTGTGGTTTAAAGTGGATTCCGAACCACTGTAAACATCCATGGCACCGCCGGATTCGAATAAGTAACCTGTGGCACCGAGTGCCAGAGCTCTAATCACTTGGCCATCAAGCCCCAAATAATTTATGTACCTGAATATAATTCAACTGACATAATATTTCATTGTAACACAGAATATATCCATTGGGAGACCTTTTAAGATAAATTCGTTAATTTTTGATCCCCCAACATTCAGTGAAATAAAAAGAAAAATCCAGCGGCCCCCCCCCCCTTTGCATTTCAGTTCCTATCACAATCGAGGAACGGCTAAGAATTATTTTTTCATATCAAAAATTAATTCTGGAATTCACCAAAGCTGAGCAGAGCACTACAGTAAGCATAACTTTAGCAAAAAAATGGTTTTCTAATAATAATCTTCACATTCCTCGAAAATTGATTTAATGAAAGAATAACTCAATTAATTTATTCATTATAACGTGAATAAATATATTATTTTTCACACCAGAATATTTAAATATAACTTTTAAATTTTGTCATAATAATAATTTATAAAACAAATATTATTTTAAAATCATTACACTTCAAGAACTAAAGAGTAATTCTTTAGAAGTTTTTAATTCAAAAAAGAAAATTTTCCTGTTGGACACAAAGTTTCAGCAGAAAAATTATCAACGCTAATATGAATTAATGGTTAATTTTAACACCCATTAACTCATATTAGAGTCGATAACAGCGATATTACCGTTTTTAAAAGCTGTGACAATGTTTACAGATTTTAATTTTTTTACCTATAAGATTTACAAAAGATTGATGACAAAGTTATAGAAATTTCTTTTCAACAAAAAAAAAATTGGAAACTAATAATGCATTTGACAGTTATAAACAATTAATAATAAAAATAATAATTTAATTTAATTAAATATTACAAATATAAATATTTTTTGAACTAATGAAAATAATCCCTGATAGATAAGTTCTTCAATTACGAAACCAGAAAATTTAGAGCAATAAATTATTTTATGCGAACCACTTTTGAAATTTGCGTTGAACTATTTCTAAGAACTCTTTTTTACAGTTTCATTTTGTTAAAACTGCTAAAAAATTCACTGTTTAGAGAATGTAGAGAATCTTTCATTGTTGAGATTCTATAGCAATGTGTAAGTAAAAAAGTGCAAAATTTTTCATCATATTATGCATTTATTTATTTTTTGTGAAAAACGCTTTGTTGGGGTAGTAATTTTACAAACCGTGGTAAAATAAAATAAAAAGTTCCTTATCAAATTGTTATTCCTATGACTTTGTATATGTCTTCATAATTTGGGGAGATTTTTACGCACCCCATGTTTCCTGGCGCTACAGGGACACAAATAATTCTGGTAAAACCCTCTGCAATTTTGCTCTTCAATCACGTGCTGAGATTTTAGCTCATCTCACTCCAACGAGAATCACCAGTACTTCTACCTGCATGATTGAACTAACTCTATTAAACACTTTCAACGCTTTTTTTAATTGAATAACTTTCTGAGCTTTCGTTGGATCACAATCCCATTATTCTTAATCTTACTATTAATCATTACCGTCTGATTCTCACCCGTAAGCTCTTTACTAATTACCCCTAATTTGTTTACTGATTCTCTCCCGTTATTACTAATTGGAACAAATTTGTAATACTCTTAATGATTTTAATTATGAACGCCCTTCTCTTGACTCTACTTATGATAATGAATCTGGCATTTCTAAAATTAATGAATTAATTCATGATGATTATGCTTCCTCCACTGAAGTTTTTAAAAATAAATCAGTTCTCTTCCATAGCATATTGAAACTTTAATTTCTGAAAGTAGTTGCACACGAAGGCTCCAGATGGACGAGTGACTAGCACTCTGGGGCTCACTATCACAAGTTTTAGGTTCGAGTCTCGGCGGGGTCATGGATGTTTGTAGTGGTTCGAATCCATTTTAAACCTCAGGTCCCAGTTAAATATGACTGTTGGACGAAGAGCTGGCAACTCTACTCCGTAAAAAGAAAACATCTCCTGTCGCGAAATCTGCCATTAGGCAGACGACTTTGGTCCACCATAGGGTGGGACTTATTTGAGACGAATTGCCTAAGAAATTGCTATTTGCCTACGAAACATTTGCAAACTATGTGTAACCTAATTTGGCATTTGATTATGAAGCACATGTCATGCTCAAACATGGAATGAAAGAGCTTACACAAAATTTTGGGAATAAATTACAGTCCCTTGATCTATCTCTATCTCTCTCGAGAGAGCTCTATCTGAAAAGATACTCGTCAAGTTAAACGAAAATTCTTCAAAAATTGCTATTCTTAAACATCCACATTCCATTATTACAAATTACCGATAAGCGTAAAACTGAAATAATTCTTGATAGTTTTCAGGATCAATTCTAACTTAATAACATCTCCGATTCACGCACCAATGACAAGTTACGAAGCCTTCATATCCAAATTACTAAAAATTTAGCATTAAAAAAAATACTGATATGCGTGCTACTTTAATCCAAATATCTTGACAAATTACAACTCAAGAAAGCCCCGGACATTGTATCATACAAACAAATTGTTGAAAATTTCACCTTTTAAAATCCTTATTAGATTTGTTCTTCTTATAGTTGCCATCATTAAACTGTTGTAGTATCCAGAAGTCTGAAAAATTGTAATTATTCTATCTTCAAGCCACGTAAGGATCCCTCCGACTCCAGATATTATCATCCCTCTAGTTCACAAATTATCCTTTCTCTACTTACCATCCTCAGTAAAATCACTGAATTCATCATTCTTAATGAAATAAATTAGCATATTCAAAATTACAAAATTATGATCCTGCAATAGTTTGGTTTTATTTCAATCTCTCTACTACAACTGTGGCTTTTGTCTTACATATATAATTATACATATGTATACAGAACGTCTTGAAAAGGACTGATCTTTTCAAAAAGTAATAAAAGCGTGCAGATTGGCACTTGAATAAATAACAATTAACAATCCAAACCAAAAAAATTCAAACTGCAACTTCAATAAATTTCAACAAAATAATTACGTCTGACGATTAAAATGGAAGTAAATAAATTTAATAAAAAATTATAATAAATTTATTTTTATAAATTTTTTGTTAAATAACCGTGATAATCCTGAAACATATGAATAAAAATATGTATCGTATTTTTTTATTATTATTATTTGGGATCCTTCTTTCGAAAAGCCCAGCGAATCCCTTTTTATCTGTTTTTAAATAACTCACTTATCGTGTTTTTCCCCGTAGTTAACGTTTTTTGTGGATAAAATTTTAACGTGTTGCAAAAATAATTTCGTTAAAACAGGGATGCTGACTGCAGTTTAATAGTTTAATGAAATATAAATGCTTAAATATTATGAATTTTTTTAATATATCGAGATCAGAAATTTTCTTACTAATTCATTAGTCTGGGTGCAATTCCTTATCTTTACCATTATTTATTTTTTTATATTTTTCCCTAATATAAGAATCTCGACATTGTTGTCTATTACAGAGAATTTTCCCACATTTTATAGCAATTTTTAATATATACATTTTAATATTAAATATAATATATGCATCTATATATATATATATATATGTATATATATATATATATATATATATATATATCTGTGTGTGTTTGTGTGTGTGTGTGTGTGTGTGTGTGTATGTATGTATATATAATATATATATATATATATACTTATTTTTTTAATCTATTGCAAACTGGGAGATATGAAATTTTGTAAATAGCTCTTTAGCCTAGATGCAATTCTTTATCTATAGCATTATTTATTTATTTATACATTTCCCTAACACACGAATCTCAACTTTATTGGTTATTACAGAGGTTTATAACAATTTTGAATATTCCCTATCTATATCTACAACATCATATATATATATATATATATATATATATATATTCCCTATCTATATCATTTATTATTTTTTTGTTTCCCAACACAAGAATCTCGTCTTTTTTTACTATTATAAAAAAAATGCTAAGAATTTTATTTTCTGTTATCTTCAGTCTGATAGCCATTTTGCTGAACTACCCTATTACATCTTTTACATTTTCTAAAACTATCAAGATTGAATTTCTTCCTTTCCTATACCATAGTCTTCCTAGGACCATCCATTGCTTTGGGATGTTGCTTATAAAGAGCACATTTTAAAGTCTGAATGCACAGTAATCCACATGAGACACGTCGTTGTGCGGGATCCATTGAAATGGAATAGCCTCAATTCCAGTCTCACTTTTTTCCATATGCAGAGACGTAGATTAAAAGGAATAATTGGCAACCTTATCCTGATGGAATTTAATACAGATAAGATTATTTAAGTAAAGTGATTAATAGCACTCTTGGAAAATGGTGTTGAAACATATTTCTGATAGCAATCAAAGTAAACTTTGACATTTTTTAAACTTATTTTCCGTGATAAAACTAGTAAAAAATCATAAAACTTTTAGTAAATTTCCCTTGTTTTCTCTGAATATTTTAGGTGTTTTTCGGTAGTAAATTAATCTTTTTCTATTACTATCAGATAAATATATCCAATTATCGTGAATTGTAACTACATATTTCTATTTATCACCTGACAAATAACTTTCATACAACAGTAGTAACAACATACAACAGAGGCTTACCGTGATAAACATGTTTTAGCGTTAGCATTAAAAGTGAACATCTTTTTCATAATAATTTTAAATTTTATTAATTTTGATTAAAGTTCCAAAAGAGATGGTGGCGATATTTCCTTGTCTCATAGGATTTTCTTTTAGAACATTAACTTTAGGTTTCTAACATTTTTTTTTATTAATTGTCACTTTATTTTGTGTATAAATATAAAAATCACACTTTACACATCTTTTTTAATAATTGGCTAAGAGTTATTCTTCTTCGAAAAGTCCAAAAATATAACAGTGTTTATTTTTCAGCAACATTTTAAGGCTGGCAATACTTTTAATGAGGCAAACGATGATTAAACGCTATTCCAAAGCCATAAACTCGGGCGGGGGGGGGGTTATTCATTTAAATTTAAAGTAAAAATCATTACGAACATGTCTGAATATCCTCTTTGGTAAATGTTTGCTTTAATAATTTATTCCGTATTTTATTCGACTGCCTAAAGCTTGTTACAAATTAAAAATGCACTTAATCATGTAGTTATGCGGTTAAATAATCTATTAAGGTGCTAAAGCTTATTGGAAACAATGCTTATATGTGAGCGAACAACTCCCTTAGGAATATTAAAAATTATTAAATAGCAATCCTTTTCATAAATAAATATTAAAACGATAAATATGAATCATTTGATTAATCATTCCTGAAATTGGTCACTACAGAACAGAATATAAGAATAATATATATATATATAACTAAAACACAAGAAATGATATATGCATAGTCGTTTATATATCAGAATGCTGTAAACTGCTCAAAAAACTGGAAACTACAAAATAAGCAGTGAAGTCCTACATTAAAATTACGTGATGTATGTATACATGTTTTCTCAGAGAAAATAAGAACAAAAATCTAATAAAGTTCTTTAATAAAATTCTAATTAAAAATTCTAATAAAGCAATTCCAGGTCAACAGCGGGCTTAAAGCCATTCCATCAAACTAGGATTTCATACGATTTAATGCTTTAATCGATCAAATTGATGGAGTAATTTGGAAATGTTCCAAAGGGGGCGAGATACAAAGGATAATTTGGAAATGAGTAAATATAATACTTAAATAGATATTTGTGTATTATTCGAAAAGAATGGTTTTACACGCTTCATTATTCTTGTTATAAATTTATAGATAAATATTGTAAAGGGTATTTTTTTTTCAAACATCATCATCATCATTGGCTCAACAGCCCTATGGTGGGCCAAGGTCGTCTGCCTACTGGCAGATTTAGATGTTTTTTACGGGATAGGGTTTTCAGCTCTACGCCCTAGTCATATTAGACCGGGACCTACGGTTTAAAGCGGATTCCGAACCACTACAAACATCCATTGCACCGCCGGGACTCGAATCCGAAACCTGTAGCTGTCATTAACTTCGATGGTCACTGGGCTATTAGGTTCCTTTGTTTTCATCAGGTTATGATAAATTAGATCAATTAATCTCTTTCTATCACTAAATTGTGATAAATTAGACTGTTTAATCTCTTTCTATCATTAAATTGTGATAAATTAGACTGTTTAATCTCTTTCTATCATTAAATTATGATAAATTACATCTTTTATTCTCTTGTTTTCATTAAACTGTGATAAATGAAACTATTTAATTTCTTGTTTCCATTAAACTTTAATATAGTAAATCAGGTCATTTAATCTCTAGTTTTCAATAAAGTATGAAAAATGAGACCATAATGACCGTTATAATTCTAAACTATTATATATATAATAAATAATTTTTACATCACATACTCAATTCACATAACTTAATTTACGCATTGTAAATGAAAATAATGCATTAATTTTTTTTTTATTATATTTTAAGTCAGAAAATGATTATTATTTTTTATATTTTATATAAAATAACCACAGCGGTCTTCAAGAAAAAAAATCAAAACCTCTTGCAGGTCAGTCTTGCTGAAATAGATTTCCTCATGCTGTGTCAAAGCCATCGTCTCGCTGGCGTCAAAATCTCTGTGACTCAAAAAAGATTAGAGATCTGACCAGTTTCTTTAATGCTGGTGACCCCAACATCGCAACGACTTACTGGAAGATTGCTGCTAAAATAAAAGCAATCGCGGACTCGGATCGATGAGAAAAAAATAAAAGGATAATTGCACTTATTTTCCGTAAAGAAGCAGCCTCACATAAAATAGATTTTTCTCGTAACAGCGTGTTATTTTCATCTATGTATCGATTATTCAAATTAAATGTTTCTTAACGGAAATAGAACGTATTTCTTACTAGAAATAGAACGTCAACAACATTTCTGGTGGTGGTTAAATTGTAACTTTTATTTTAATTTCTCGCCAGTTCAAATCCATGTTATTTTCTTAGTTTATTTTTTTATTTACCTGAAGTCTAACTGTTTTTATATCTTGTGTATCAATGTTTGTAGTATCTTTAAGGAATTAAATGGAGTGGAAGCATTCTTAAAATAAAAAATCGTTATTCATAATAATATAATTAAACGATATGTTATGATAATGATATAATGATGGATATATTAATGATATTTATGATAATGATATTTCATGATAGATAAGATAATTATCTATGATATGTGATCATACGCTATGAGATCATCATCTTTATTTATAACTCCAATTTTATGTCCATTTACATAAAATAAATGAATTGTTTTTCTGTTTAATTCAGTAAACTATGATAAACAAGACCATTTAGTCTTTTGTTATTAAACTATGATAAATGAGACCATTTAATCTCTGGTTTTCATTAAATTATGATAAATGGGACCATTTAATCTCTGGTTTTCATTAAACTATGATAAATGGGACCATTTAATCTTTTGTTTTTATTAAACTATGATAAATTAGACTATAATAACTTCTTATAATTCTAGACTATTATACGTATAATAAATAATTTTTACATCACTAACTCAATTAACATAACTTAATTTATTCATTCTAAATGAAAATAATGCATGATTTTTTTAAATTATATTTTAAGTTCGAAGATGAATATATTTTTATTTTATATAAAATAACCACAGCGGTCTTCAAAAAAAATCTTTCAGTGCAACATCTCGCAGGTCAGTCTTGCTGAAATAGATTTCCTCATGCTGTGTCAAAGCCATCGTCTCGCTGGCGTCAAAGTCTCTGTGACTCCAGAAAGATTAGATATCTGACCAGTTTCTTTAATGCTGGTGACCCCAACATCGCAACGACTTACTGGAAGATTGCTGCTAAAATAAAAGCAATCGCGAACTCGGATCGATGAGAAAAAAGTAAAAGGATAATTGCACTTATTTTTCGTAAAGAGGCAGCCTCACATAAAATAGATTTTCTCGCAACAGCGTGTTATTTTCGTCTATGCATCGATTATTCAAATTTAATGTTTCTTAACGGAAATAGAACGTATTTCTTACTAGAAATAGAACGTCAACAACATTTCTGGTGGGGGTCAAATTGTAACTTTTTTTTTAATTTCTCGCCAGTTCAAATCCATGTTTTTATTTTCTTACTAATTTAATTTTATTTATTTACCTTAAGTTTAACTGTTTTTAGATTTTTAATGTTTGTGGTATGTTTAAGGAATTAAATGGAGTGGAAACATTCTTAAAATAAAAAATCATTATTCATAATAATAAAACTAAACGATATTTTATGATAATAATATGATATAATAGATATATAATGATATAATGATATTTTATGATAGAAGGATAATGATGATAATAATAATGATATCTTATGATAGACATGATAATTTTCTATGATATATGATCATACTATGATACGATATACGATCATCATCTTTATTTATAACACAAATTTTATGTCCATTTACATAATATAAATGAATTTTTTTTCAATTCAAATGAGAGTTTTCGAACATTTCAATATTTTGTTGAAAATTTACCCAAAAATAAATCTATTCTAAGTTCAGCACTTAGTAAGCACTAAGTTCAGCACTTGTATATTTATTAACAGTTTTTAATTATTAAAATACAATTTTAAATGAATTATATGCAAATTTGTATTCTAAATTATTTATATAGTAGATTTTACAAGAATTTAAAATACCATTGATCACCCCAATTTGGTTAATCTTTACAATTTATCAATTGCCAAAAAATTAAATACAAAATTTCAGTAATTAAGAATCAGGAAAAATAAATATTAAGTTGGATTTTTTATTTGAAAAAAAAAATAATAATCCTAATAAAACAGTTTTACTGCATTATTTACACATTAATTTAAAAGTGTAGTTTTTAAAATTAATAAATATAATGATAACTTAATTTTAGTGTCTACAACGAAATTACTTTCAGTATTGGCTCTTGAAAAATTATTTTGTATTGGCAGCAGAAAAGACCCCTGTAAAATGTCTTAAAGTAGTCTAGTCTCCAAAATAATATCAATCAGCAACCTTCAGAATATAGATTCAACCTTATTAAAATTAAAATAAAATTTTTCTGGTGATTCATATTTGTTAAAATTTTCTTCCCATATTAATAAGGCCAGAAATTATACAAATAATGAGTAAAAAAAAATCGATCACATTTTTTTAGGTTCTTTTAAATACTATAAAAATGTGTTTGGTTTTATTATTTTCTAAATTTACCTGTATTAACTGTTCTAAATTTAAATTCGGTTTGTGTTTTAAAATAATAGTTTAAAAATATACATTTATGGAAAAAAAATTGAGCACTAGAAAGAAAGGTATTGTTTTCATTGACGCTAAATATTCGTAAAGCCCATACAGAGATAATATTATTAAAATTAAGGGTTAAACCATATATTGAATGTTAAAATCAGTCTCCCTTGACGGTGATACATGCTTTATACTTTTGTGTAAAAAGTCCTGTACATTTTTCACAAGTATTCAATTGGCAATATGTCAAAATATATTCAAATTTGGTAACTTTCTTAACGAAAGAAGAAGCAAGGAGGCTGACATTATCTTGTTTGAAGAGGATGCCAGAATGACACGTCAGCAATAATCACTCAAACAGCCACACGATTTCATCAACACATTGTTGAGTAATTAAAGATCTCCCCTTCTAATATGACTAAGGGTGACCTGTTTTGCATGAGTGATAGCACCCTATATGAGAGGTATGTACTGTTACTTTGATTGTAAAACTGAAACTACTGACCTTGGAACGTGTCTTATTTTCATCTGCTCGAAGACTGAAGCGCGATTCCTCGCTAAACAATATATTATGTCAGTGTCATACTGTCATCATATAAAATAAGCTGCGGTCAGCATTGATTCTATAATATCAACGGTAACCATCAAGATCAGCTGCAACAACTCTTCAGATGACTTCATCAATGTTGTGTGGAAGAGGCAGTCATCTCAAAGATCGCTATGAGCGTAACGGCACTTTAACCATTGATACCATAGTTAATATGTAAGACAATGTATAGTGTTGGACGGGTAATAGTGATGCCTTTTTTTTTACTGTTTGGGATTCTTCAGAATGATTCGTTCTTGCCTGCCATTCGCATACTTGATGTTCCAAAGCAATCATTCCATCGATGAATTCCTTGCAGCAAACATTGCCACCAGTACCATTGTACAGCAACGTTCCAAAAGTACATGTTGTTTGGTATGAATATTCAGCTTCTCGTGTCCCCACTTAATGATAGCGTGGTAAAAGGCAAGAGTTTTAAGACTACTGTTAGAGTAATTCCACCTCACTTAAACGCCGTGAAATGGCGAAAGGTACAACGGGTAATATGTAAAAAGCTGCAAGACTTTGGATAATTGACAATGAGATATTTGTGTCAGTTCGGTTTATCGAGTCGTCTAATTCATCTTGCATTCGTGCACTTTGATCTTCAAAGGGCTTTCCCGCCACTGATGAGTTTTTTGCAGCTATGTCCATAGGGTGAAAATACCTTGGAATCTTCAACCAGCTTGACCCGACTATTCGATCACGTTCGAAGTCTCCCAGTTGGCCATAAGATCTTCGACAAAGTCTTAACGACTTTACTATGTTATGTTTCCAGAAACTGCAACGCTGACAACGAGAAGAGATAAAGCATTTGCACTTTTTGACTATTTTACGGAATGCTGGTTGTGCAACTGGAAGTTTGATCGAAATTAGCTTTCATGGACAATAAAAGTTTATTTATTTCATGTAAAGAAATCTGCATACGATATTTCTAGATATATAGAATAATTGATTATAATAGAAATATTCATTAGGATTGATTAAGGGTGCTTCATTATTTTCTTTTCTGTAAAAAATGTATAATTATTTAAAACTCAAAATATAACATTATATTTAAAAGAAATTATAAAGAATTTCAATTTTTGGTTCTAAGAGATGTTTTTTATTAAGAATCTTATCATTTTTAATTAATCTATAAATCATTTGTGTCAGATTTGCTTTAAAACAGAATATTGTTAATCTACTCTTATATTAGGCCACGAGTTAAGTAATCAAACAATCTAATAAATCCTTCAGTTATAAAATGAATATTCTTTTGGGAATTCGAGATAATTCAATGCATTAATGGGATGTTAAATTCTAATAAATTTTAAAAGCCTGTCATTAAAATGACTCAACGAAAACTTACTGTGTACACAAAGGGATCTAGAAAATGTCAACTAATCAAATGTATTGGGCCATAAGCATTGATTAACTTTTGCAAACTGCATTATCCAACATTTATAACTAAAATGCTGAGTACCATTCCATGTCTCTTTGTAAATTTTAGTTTCTACCATTTTAGTTTGTCAAATTAAATGTATTCAGTGTGACGTTGGGAAACTCTTTTCAAAATGCTCTCAATTATACGAATTTTAGTGAGCAACTTATAATTTATATTATCTACAAAATTTGGGAAACTTAATTTCAGCAATTTCCTTTTAACCTTTTTTTCACCATGGAGCATATGTATGCAGGGGTCTAAATTCACTTCGACAACGACACACCAAAAAATTGATTGTTATGAAATTTCATAAGCAAATACCTTTCACTACACAATCAAATCAATAAGTTTTAACTACCAATAAATGAAAAGTGAGGGAGGGAACAACGACTTCAAAGTGTGTCAAAGAAATTGGGCAGATGGTGTGTGAAAGAGGGGATATTTTCCAATTCTGGAGCATGAATTCCATTTGAATTTGATTTGATCTATTCACTTTAGCTGTATCGTTGAACTGTGCGGGTTGTAGTATGCAAACAGTACGTGTAACCATTTGAGTGTTAGCACATATAACCATTTGAGAGAGGTGCAATTAGGCTGAAATAAGACGAATAGTCAAATTGAAGGATCTCTTGGCATTTGAATCTGAATGTTGAGGTCATTTGACAAAGCTGACTGGAATGGTGAAATCATAATTATTGTATTATAGTTTTTGTTTTTTTTCGTTAATCGTTTTTAAAATAACTGAATAATTTTTTCTATTTAGTTCATGTAAAATATTATTCTTAGAAATGAGACTATGGTTATCATTTAACTGGGAAAAAGAAGTCCATGGCCTGCTTTACCAGACAAAAGAAGCCCTTGGAACAAAAAATAATAATTATATCTGCTGTTTGAGAAGTAATAATTTTGAAAAACTTTCAGTGAAAACCGTCTCCTATTTGCTAGCTGTATTTTAAATAGCCAATAAATCTCCAGCCTCGCAACCCGATTATTAGTACGAGATTTTCTGTTAGAAAAAAATCTACACATTTTTATAGAAAATGAAACAACAATTTACACTTCATACAACATTATCATAATTACATTAACAACAACATCACCATAAACATTAATTTATACTTAGCGAATAGTTTTTATTTCTAACCTTTTCCCAGTTGTTGTAAAAACAGAAATGATACGTATCGTGCACGGTTCCACTCATACATCACCCTTTCATTTAATACTTTTGTGAAGGGAATGAAAATATTTGCCATTCCGCCATTCATCCGTTCCGGCTTTCATTTATTGTTGTGTGTGCTATCTTTCGAGATGGAAAATGAAGACCTCAAGAACGATTCATCTCCTTGTTTTCCTTTTTTCCCGAATAGCTTGTCATCCGAGTCACAGTGAATGAACTGCAGGAGAATCGATTCATTTGTAACTTGTGTAAGCATCAATGCCTTTTATGAAAGGGGTGCATTATTTGGGTTTATAGTTTTGGCAACAATATTTAGAATTCTCACAACAGTACGAAATGAAACAGTACATTTAAGTCTTTATATGAACTTATTAACTTTTCGTGGAACAGTTCCTTTTAAGTCTGTGAGGAAGTTAGATATTACGAGAATAATTAAGTTTTCAAATACTTCTGAGCCTATTTAAATCAATTTTAATCTTGCATCAAACAGTAATATTATTTTTCTTGTATTCAACATTGACGTTTTGTCATTCGCCATTAATAATGCGGAATCGGAAATTTAATGCTTAGAATGGGATACTGATATACCACATACACAAAATGGAAATGTCAATGAATTAATGGAATCTCGAAACTTCTTTATATCTAATTTATCCTAAAAACTATATGCACATGTCATTTCTGTGTTTTTTCGGGAGAGAGGTGATATTTGAAGCATATTGATAATATTGCAATGTTCAAATTTTATTTCAACTATATAAATCTTATTATGCATTATATTATAAATTTTTTCTCATTGTTGATAGTTAAGGCAAAGGCTTTATAAATTCAATTTAAAGTACTCATATTTGTTTATTTAATAATTTTGAGGATGTATGTGCATATTCATATTGTTCTGGGGGTTTGATGGATGAGTGACTAGCGCTCTAGCGTAGGTGCCACAGGTTTCGGTTTCAAATCCCGGTGGTGCTATGGAAGTTTTTGTGGTTCGGAATCCCTTTAAATTGCAGCTCCTGATCTAATGTGACTGTAGAGAGTAGGACTGACAACCCTATCCTGTAAAAAGAAACCTCCTTCGGTCTCGAAATCTGCCACCAGGCAGGCGGTATTGGCCCACCTTGGGTTGTAATGGCAAGGAATTAGTTAGTTATCACTTGTTCTTTATTTAAACATGATCACAAAAGAACTGAGATATAAACAAAATGTACATAAAACATTTAAATTTCATATTTAATTATTAAATTTATACACAAAAATCCTTTGGGATTTCAAAAATGTAAAAAAAAAACATTTATTGAAGATGAATTGCCTTCAGTAATAAAGAAATATACATGTACTAAAAAGTATATATGTACTTTGGAAATAAAAGAATAGTTTATAAATATCTATGACAACCAGCATCATGATCTACCCACGATAGAGGGCAAAGTAAAGTTTTTCGCTTCTTATATCTTTTCTAAATTTATTAAATAATGAAATGGGGAATTCTACTCACGCCAAAATGTCTTTTTACTCCATATAAATGGATTTTTTCTGCATCCATATATATATATATATATATATATATGTATATACAATGAAATAATAATTCTAGAAATCAGTTTCAGAAATTTTTTTCTAGTAAATAATTTATAATATAGCCCAATATTGTTCAATTTGTTGTTCGATTTTTATTTCTTTCATTGTCTTATCTTCTGCGATTTCGGAACCATTATATCAGTTTTCCAAAACCAATTTTTGTGCGTTGGATAGGGATAGCACAAAAATAAAATCAGGCATAAATGTAATCTTAAACTTCTTACTTTTTATTCATATTTTGCTGTTTGATGAATAATTTTTATATATTTGCGACATAAAAAACATCGCTCAAAAAGTTCGAATGTATTAACATGTCTTGAATTCTATATTCAAAACATTTTAATACATTCTATATATATTATATATATGTATATATACACTGAAGTGACAAAAGTCATGGGATACCTCTTAATATCGTGTCGGCCCTTCTTTCGCCCGACGTGCAGCAACTCGACGTGGCATGGACTCAACAAGTCGTTGGAAGTCTTCTGCAGGAATATTGAGCCATGCTGTCTCGATAGACGTCCATAATTGTGAAAGCGTTGATGGTGCAGGATTTTGTGCACGAACAGACCTCTCGATGATGTCCCATAAATGCTCGATGGGATTCATGTCGGGCGATCTAGGTGGTCAGATCATTCGTTGGAATTGTCCAGAATGTTCTTCAAACCAATCGCGAACAGTTGTGGCCCGGTGACATGCCGCATTGTCATCCATAAAAATCCCATCGTTGTTTGGGTACATGAAGGTCCATGAATGGCTGCAAGTGATCTCCAAGTAGCTGAACATAAGCATTTCCAGTCAATGTTCGGTCCAGTCGCACCAGAGGACCAAGTCCATGCCATGAAAAAACAGCCCACACCATTACGGAGCCACCACCAGCTTGAACAGTGCCTTGATGACAGTTTGGGTCCATGGCTTCGTGGGGTCTGCGCCACACTCGAACCCTACCATCAGCTCTTACCAACTGAAACCGTGACTCATCGGACCAGGCCACGGTTTTCCATTCATCTAGGGACCAACCGATATGCTCACGTGCCCACGAGAGTCGCTGCAAGCAATGTCGTTCTGTCAGTAAAGGCACTCGAGTCGGTCTTCTGCTGGAATAGCCCAAGAAAGCCAAATTTCTCCGCACAGTTCTAACAGACAAGTCCCTTGTACGTCCCACATTGATTTCTGCGGTTATTTGAAGCAGTGTTGCTTGTCTGTTAGAATTTACGACTCTTTGCAAACATCGCCGGTCTCGGTCGTTAAGTGCAGGTGGTCGACCACTGCGCTGTCCATGGTGGGATGTTATGCCTGAAATTTCATACTCTCGGCACACTCTTGACACAGTGGATCTGGGAATGTTGAATTCCCTAACTATTTCCGAAATGGCATGACCCATGCGTCTAGCTCCAACTAACATTCCGCGTTCAAAGTCTGTTAATTCCCGTCGTGCGGTCATCATCACGTCAAAACCTCTTCACATGAATAACTTGAACAGATATGAAAGCTCTGCGCAAGCACTGCGCATTTATACCTGTTCTACGCGATGCTACTGCCATCTGAAAATTTGCATATTGCTATCCCATGACTTTTGTCACTTCAGTGTATATATATATATAGAGAGAGAAAGGATATTATATATAGAATGTATTCTATATGTATAATAATTCTATATATGTATTTCTTTTTCTTAAATTAATTTCATAACATTGAATTGCCTTGCATGTTTTCGTCTGAACATGGAAACTTAGCTATTAACGAATAAAATTAGTTTTTTAAAAAAAATCAAAACTTCGTTTACATTATATTTTTACTAAGAATATAAATTTTCTTTATTCTAAGAGAATTTTTTTTTTATCTAAGAAAAAAATATTAATGTCACTGTTGGAAGCTTTACGAACATGTTAGACCGGGAGATACGGTCTAACATGTTCGTAGAGCTTTGTGGGGATAGTGTTACACGCGTCCGTAGTATATCTTCAAGCTACATGTGCCCCCTGGGTAGTGTTAAATGAGTAAGAGTGGTACATCCCATGCTTATGGCATAAAAGTTAGCTGTCATTGTATTGCTGGCTGCATTCGCTGTTCACTTCAAACGACGCAATTTAAAAGTAAATGGAGTGACATAACTTGGACTACCACAGTGATATAACTAACAACGTAGCACTAAATAGAGAAATGAATGCTAAACAAATTGAATCACTTCCATTGATGAGAAAGCTATTGGAGAACTGTGTGCAAGAATACAGACATGAAACAGCGAATTATGGTCATAGAAATTTACATTTCATTCATTCAAAACATTCCAATTATTATCAGGTCCATTCACTGCTATCTACTACCATATACACCAGTAGAAACTGCAGAATGTGGATAAAAGCAAAGCTCCTTCTCATTATTCTAGTGGGAGGAAGGATTTCAATGTTCATTTTACTACAATTAATGTCATACCACTGTTGAAACAATTCTCCACTTGAGTCTACTCACGCACCATTGGACAACAATAGCTGCAGTTTTCGTATGTACAAAGACTAGATTCCAGAATTTCATTTCGTACTTCAATTATCATAAGCCGATTATTTCTGTAATGAGTAATTACTACATAATATAAAACACTCTAATAAATCTATTTCTATTTGTAATATCTATCTTTCTATCAAAACATCTATCTTTTTAATAAAGTTTATTAATGTAAACCTGAAATTTTCCCTTTCTACCACAGGCACGCTACATTTATGAGTCTCTTTTATTCATATTGTATTACTTCTTTTCAGAGGAGTTCGGGAAATACCGAATAATTCAGATAGCACTATAGCAGTTCATTATTATTATAACATTCCTCAACTTTTTTGGGGGGAATAAAAACTTTTAGTTTTTAAAAAAAAAATTAAATTTTAACGTTTTTGAGTTTATAGCAACTAAAAAGGCTTTATTATCTGCAGCCATGAAATATTTCAGCCCTAGTCATAATTTCTATAGTTCGGTTACAATAAATTAGGTTTTGTGTTTATGTAGAATAAAGCACAAATGATATTGGGCTTCTTCAAATGTGTCAGTTTGTGTTTGTGTAAACGAGAAGTGGCCAACCCGCGGGCCACATAAAGCCCGCCTGAATATTTTTTCTTCCTTTGAGATTTATCACACTTTTAGAAAATATATTTGTTTCATAATGGTCAAAATATTGAAAGCCAATGTATTAAAAAAATACATTAAGCGTGCATCCAGTTATTCAAAAATTATCTGTCGAAATGATGAGAAAAAATTAACTTTGATTTTAAAATAATACTCTTGCAATTATATGACAGATATTGCCTGCTTTATTTATGAGTTTACAGTTATGAGTTCGCAGAATAATTATATTATCATCATCATCAAATATATCAGGTTCTATCATCATCATCAAATATATCAGGTTCTATCATCATCATCAAATATATGAGGTTCTATCATCATCATGAAATGTATCAGGTTCTATCATTATCATCAAATATATCAGGTCTATATTTCACATTATGTGACCTCAGTGACGCAGTGACCATCCCTCGATACGCGCAGTTGTGTGTTTAGTATCATTATTATTATATTATCTATGTTTGCATGTAAGAATAATAGTAAATACAATAATAAAAGTTCATTATGTTTCAATTTTTCATTCCAAAAAATGTCTACAGTGGGTCTAAATTTAATATGGGGAGATATAATTTTATATGCAGCCTGTGGAGTTACAAAGTGGCTCGCAAGATCATTTGGGTTGGCCACCCCTGATGTAAACTTTAAAATCCTTTTTTGTTTTTGGATTAAATAAAAAAAAAAAGGATTTTTTAATACTTTTTCTATAATGAGTTCTTCTAATTTTTATCTAAACTCCGGTATGCTTTATCCGGTGTTTAGACAAAATTCAGAAGAAAAATCTTATTAGTTATTCTGTAATAAATGAAAACCATAATTTTTATGACATCGTTAAATTATTTATTTAGTACCGTCTGCTTTTATCTTAATTTATTTAATAGTGCAAAAAAAAAAAAAAAAAAAAAAAAAAAAATAAGAAGAAGAATAAGCAAACTAATTTATTAACTAAGTTATACACAATTTATTCCTAACTTAAAACTATAATTTTGAATGATTTAATAATTTTTTTCCTTATGATTAATATTATTTTACTTAGTGCATTGATAAATATCACAAGATTTTTCTAAATAATTCTTTTTCAACTAAAACAATTTTTGATAGCAAATAGACGATGAAAGGAATTCAAATTTTTGAAATCCCAAGAGCGTCTGCTTTCATTTCTTTAAACATAATAAATTATTCGCAAAAGCTTGAAAGAGCGAGATTCAGAATGTTTTTAATTATTTTTCTATTAGTTTTCTAGAAACAAAACTGATAGCTTTGTGTATGTATGTGCGATACGGTTTTTTTTTTTTTTTTTTTTTTTTTTTTAAACCCCCTTTCCAATTGTGGTGATTATAAAAGTTTTCCATTTTTCTTTTACATTCTAAAATCTTTTTATTCAAGTACACTATTTACACTACTGTTTTTTATCATATGCACTATTTCATTTGTCTTTGCTTAGTAAAATAATTATTTGCGTGAACTATGACCTATAATCAATCTTTTGATACAGCTGTGATCCGTAACAGGCTTTTGCTAGTATTAGTATTAATTTAACAACTTTGTACTGTTAATTTAACTACGTTGAAATTACGAGAATTCAAAATGAAAAATAAATGGTTGTATTTAATAGTTGTACTCGCTGTCGACGTTAGATGGTGTCAGAAGTCATCATCATCATCAATGGCGCAACAGCCCGTTTCTAGACAGGAATTGTTTTATTTTTATGGGGTAGGATTGTCAGCACTATGTCCAACGCTCTACGGTCATATTAGACCGGGACCTAGATTTAAAACGGATTCCGGATCACTACAAACATCTAGGGCACCGCCGGGATTCGAACCCGAAACCTGCGGCACCGAGAGCCATAGGCGTCAGAATAACTAGGCGTTAGCTTTTTTTACAATATAATCGAATTCAATTATTTGGATAGGGAATATTTTTAGCAGTTGATTTCAACTCTTATTTAACAGTGTTTCACAGCCTCACGACTAGATGGAGTTTATCGCCAGTTTATTCAATTCAGATAGCAAGGATTACATATTGTTGATTTTAGTGCCTGTTAGAAAATTGTATTCTTTGACAGGTGAATGGTTATTTAGCATTCACTAGGGAGGTGTATTCACGCCGAAGAGCGCTAAATTTAACTCTTGTTAAATTCACCTTTCGCATTCGCTGCTGCGTTAACTCCCCATTTTTTTAACTCCTTATAAGTTCCGTGTGTTTAAAATTTAAGGCATTCTTATTGAAAATTTTTATCACTTGGTAGTTGCTATTTTTTTATTGTTTGGGGTTTTTTTGTATTTTATTACTTTTAATTGTTTTTGCATGATTAAATTTTAGATATTACAGTAAATATTTTGCAAGTGATATTGCTCTAATCACTTAAAGATATGATAATAAGTTGAGATAATATCATACAAACATTTGAGATATAATATCATATAATACGTTTTAAGTATATCACATAATATGCATATTTTTTCTTAAGTCTAATTCATCAATTTTATTACATTTTTTTATCAACAAAACTTCATAAAATAAGGAATAATACATAAAACAGAGTAATAAAGAATATTCTTTGATTCTAATATATTAAGAAATATTAGACAAAACTTATATAAATATATTAGACAAAACTTATATAAATATAGACAAAAAGTTATTTATAAACGAATAAAATACTTTACACATGACTCAACAGATTATCAATTGGTCAATAGATCGATTTTTTATGCGTAAATTTATAACTGCCATCGTTGCAAAAATGCTTTTAAGAAAACTTTATTAATATTTAAGTATGACAAATTCAAATATTTAAAACCATATTTGTTTTACCAATCTTTTTTTATAGAATTTTTTATAATTATAAATAAATCTTTTATTTTATTTAATTAATCAGCATATTTATTGTGTTTAAAAATTTCTATCAATAAAGATTTCTAGAAATAATATATATTTTAATATAGAATTTTAGGAAAAGAAACTAAATCAAAATGTGCTTATTTATTTATTTTAGTACAGTATATTGAATCAGAATATATATATATATATATATATATATATATATATATATATATATATATATATATATATTCTGCATATGAAAAGAAATTTAATGCAATTGTTGAATACAAAAAATATAGCATAAAAATATAACATTTCTATTGGTGGGTCTCTTGATAAATATATTTCAATTAAAATTAATGTTGTCAATTGTACAGTATTCATGTAAATAATGGCACATTAAAGAATTAGCGAATATTAAATTTAACCGTTAATTAATATTAGCATTAATGGTTAACTTATTAACGGTTATTAGTATTAATTTATATTAGCATTAATTATTAACATCGTTAGAATTAACAATTTTTCCAATCTGTAATTCATAAGATTTTTTTTTCAGTTAATTTGTGATAAATTTTTATATGGTTGTTTTGTTTATTTAATACCTTAAAAATTGTAAAATAATATTGATTATTTTTTGTATTATTGATTAATGTGAAGCACTGCACATGATAATATAAATAATTTGATTACTGATATAGTTTGTTATATTTGGGGATAAAAAAAATTTAATTATGTTAGAACTCTTTAATTATGTTAGAAAAACTTTGTAACTAACAAATTTTTTTCCAAATTTTTGCAAGTTTTTCTTTTTATTCTTTTAATTCTATAGTTAAAAGTAATTTCATTTTGTTGATACATAGCAATTACCTTTATTAATGATGTTAAAATAGCAACTAGTCGATTAATCAGAGATAGTATTAAGCTTCCTTTGCATCGAATAATAAAATTTAGAGTTTGTTATTATTACATAGAATATATTTTACTGAATTTTTTATCTTTGCATCAATTAATGATATTTGTTTCTCATTTGCATTCATTAAAATAAAAAATACACCAATCATCACTCAAGCATGGATAATTCTGAAGCATAACTGGTAATTTATTCATAAATTTTCATTTATAATGGACAAATCTAATATTCAATTTATTTTTAATTATTAATTTTTAAATTTTATTTTAACACTGGACATTAATTATTGAAACATATTATTATATATTTCCTCCTTAGAATTCAAGAACAACACTCATCCTTACATAATATTTATATAGATAATATTTTTATATAATGTCTTTATCTTGAACTTATAATGTATAACATTTTTGTATAAAATATATAAATATTATATATTTCAAGTTCCAGATAAATTGACAACCATTAAGATTTCTTTAAAACATCTGAAAACTTTTCAGGTAGAAATTGTTGCCCTTCATGTTTTTTGAAACAACAAAGTTAGAAAAGTTTTGTAACGAATGTTATTTCTCTTTTTCTGCGGATAAGACTGTTAACGTGTAGGCTTCAAACTATAAATCTAAAATATTTCATATGTTTCTTTTTATCTCCTTCCTGAAAAGACTTTCTAAGCATTGGTTCATCTTTTAACCTGTATCAAATTTAAAATATTTTTTTACAAAACTATTATTTTTTGTAATATTTATCAAAAATGTATTTTACTACATGTTGAATTAAAAATATTGTACTCATAAGTTGAAATCCAGTGAACAAATGAAAAATTAAATCTTATTTATTATTCTATTGCGTCAATTAATCATTTCTCAAATATTAACACATGTACCATTGACACGAAGCATCAATTCTTATGTATTAGACATTAACTCTTGATCCTGTATGTAAACTAACATTATTTAAATAATTTTTGCAGAAAAATGCTAAATTGAAACGTAGTTTTTATGACCTTGATTAAAGAAAACTATTTATAAACATCACTAGTCAAAGAATTTTTTTGTTTTTTTTCTACATCACCTGTTCAGCATGTTTATAATGCTGCATGTTTTTAATTTTCCATTGTTGTTTATGCATAGAATATTGTTTATCATAAAACATATCTATCTCATGGATGATAATTGACAAATAATTTTTGCAACATTTAATTGTTTTGCATTTTAATTCGTTAGCAAAGCGTCGTTGTTTTCTGTTATCTTAAGGCACAAAATGAAATGAAATTAAAAATATAAAAGTATAAAATAAAAACATTAAATTAATAAATAATCATAAAATACTAATAAAAAATAATTACTAAAATAAAAATAATAAATAATATATAAGAAAAAATTAATAAATTTAAATTATAAAGTTATTAGTTAAATTTTATTAAAAATCAAAAAATACAATAAAATTTATTGTCTTACGACATTAAATTCTGAACAAGAAGAAATTCACTTGTGGTAAATAATGCTCTTAAAATAAAAACAATGCCATAAACATATTTCCAATTTGATTGAACACATTCTAAAATTAATTCGAAAATAAGAATTAAAAGAAGAGAAAAAATGCCACAATTCTCTACAGCAATTCAGAGACACATGCATAAAATATAAATGCATCCATAAAATAAAATATTGATTTCTACATCATACTTCACGTATAGGAATTTTGTCATGTTAAGTCAACTTAACTTTAAAGGTATTAGGTAAAAGTACAGTTTCCCTCATGAAAAATCACTGCTGCCAAATTGTTACTGAAATGTACTACTTTTTTTATTATACGAACCTAAAATAGTAATTTTGCAGTCAACCTTCCATTGTATCTGACAGTTAGTTCTTTATTTTCAAGGTGCTTTATATTTCAACGTTTCGGTTTTCATTTCCCTAAGAAACAACATTGATCCACCAAAGTTGTGTTAACCATTATGAAACGATTAACTTGATCAGGCTTATTTATTACTTGAAGATATGCATGCTTTAATCTGTTTGACATTTTATACAGAATTACTTTGAATTTAAAGGTGCAGCCAGCGGGCGAGTCGACCTGAGTTTACTGCCCGCTGTTAACGTGCATTAAGACCACAATTATATAAAACAGAGAGAGTCCATGGAAACAGTAACAATACATCTCGAATAGCACCGGTATCTGTGTTTGGCTATATAATACACAAATGTAAGTTTTTTACTTTTGGATATTCTTCCAGAAAGCCTTCCCCTACATAAACAGAAATTAAGACTAACACACCGCAGTGATGTTGGCTTTCAAAAAAATAATAATACAATTCAACCTCCATATTCAGTCAAAATAAAATGTGTTCTGTATAATCACAAAATGTTGTATAAATATAATTAAAAATGACAAATAGAAAAAAAAATATATGATTATATAAATTTGTGTATGAATATATATGTAATGATTTATTTATTTACAGGTAAATGGAAGAGGGATATCTGCGTGGACAAACTAGAGAATCGGTAATTCAATCCATCTACCAGGAACGCACAGCAAGCATCATGATTGCAATAACTTTTGTCGTTTGCTTCTCCGTATTTGGAGTCATCAACCTCGTCGGAGGAACGATTCTCACCCTCATGTCAATCAACTCAAAAAGTTCTCCAAAGGCCATGATGATATTGCAGAAGCTTGCCAGGGACTCAAACGTCACTTTGGAATATGCCATCGATCCAATGCAAGTTATAGGCATAATTATTTTACTGGCAGGTGTGTTTTTGGTGGTCATCGGATTTTCCTTGGGATACATTGCATGTCGTTCAGTTGGACAACACCGACGAAGGCAAGCAAGGCGTATGATGTCTCACTCTGGTCAGCAGATGGATAGCTTCGTCAGAAGTGGTAGACGAACATCAACATCATTTTGCTCGTCTTCGTTTTCGTCTAGTCGTAGCAGAAGCAACGATAAGAAACCACTTGAGAAAATGGTATCTCCCATCTTGGAAAATAATGGCGAAAAGGAAGTTATTGAATTCGAGCTACAATCAGTTGACATTATAAAAGATGATGTGTCAGAGTACAGTATGAAGAAGTCGCCAACTTTGTCAGCCAAAACAGCTCAGGACGCAATCAACCAAAACATTGATGCATCTACATCAAATGTAATTGAAGTTTCCACCTAAGTTGATATGCATGGCATATACACAGTCATTTAATTGCGGTTCCGGTTGATGTGCATCAATTTCATCTCATATTTATCTTTGCATTATTTTGGAACAGAAATTTTTTTTAAACTTCTGGAAACTTTTGTATTTTTTCCTTTTTTTATATTTTGGATTAATAACGGCTTTGAAAGTGCATACAGATTTCTACTTAAATGTTCTCAGTGTTTAAATATATGTGAATTTCTCTACTAGTTGGAAGATTAACAATTCTGACAGTTAATGTGCACTTTTTTTAAATATACCCGCTGTTTTGAAGTTTCGAAAGGTTACTCATATTCACTGCGAATTCTACTTTACCATCATATAAAACTCTATCCTTATTCAACTCGTCATACAAACGCTTACTCTCAAAATGCATTAAAAAGTGTGTGGAAAAAATCATGATTTACCGTATGTAAAGAATTATTAACCAAATTTTATTGAATTTATCTGACTAATTAGCCATCAAGGCAAGGTAAACAATTTATACTATGAACTCTACGATTTCAATTCTCGTAGACAATAGAAAAAAACACAAAAATCGAATTACGTCAACTGTTCATCCCAAGTGGCAGCACATTTGCTTGGAAAACTGTTCCAAAGAAAGAAATTCATTATCATCACATGGAGAAGATACAAGCTATGACTGTATATGACTATCCATGTCGGGTCAAGGAGATTTCATGGTTTGCAATACGTGGAGAATCACTACACAAAAAGTTATTGAATTTATCTGAAATGTATAGCTAAAATGAACGTTAAAATAAAAGATTTCTGCTATAAAATCAGAGGTTGCAATTAACAAAACAAAAAAAAAAGCATTAACTTCTGACTTAACTTGTATTACATTCGGGTCGAGAGTTGTTCCTGGCATATAAATGCATCATAGTATGAATAAAGTGCAAACTTTGGCTGGAGGTGTTCTGTGTTGGGATGAAATTCTACATTTATCGTCATAGGTGAGGGATGATTAAACAAAAATTTTATTGACTATACCTAAAATGTACTTCAAGATATAGCCAAATATATTTTAGGGCTATATAGACAAAATATAAATTAAGATAATCAATATCTGATATAAAAGCCAAATTTGTAAATTAGTCAGTGAAAACATAGAAAAGCCTAATAATGCCTAATATCCGTTTCAAATGTATGTTGGTAACATATGTGTATGATGAGACGTTCCTGAGAGAGAAATACATTATCATTACATGAAGAAAGAGCATGCTTTGACAAGGGATGACTATCCGCGGGCATGGAGGAGATTTGATGATTTATAATACGTGGAGAACTATTAAACTGAATTTTATTCAATTTACTTGACTACTACTTAAAATTGTCAAGATAAACAATTTCTGCTAAAAAAGGTCGAGGTTGCAATTCACTTAATCAATGAAAAAAACAGCAAAGCCGAATCAAGCCTGACACCCACACCAAAGAAATACATCGATGTAGAGCGTTGTTCCTGAAAGAAATGCATCGCCATCGAATGAAGAAAGAGCGACCTTTAACTGAACATAACTAGCAATGCCGGTTGCAATTTTTAAGACGAATGCTTCAGATGAATACTTATAATAATCCGCAATTTTCCCCGTTGATTCACTTATGAGGTGTCGTTTATTAATAAAGGTATTTTAAACATTTACAATCAGCAAACTTAAACGCACGAATATCCTCAAATTACTTACCTTCATAGACAGTGATAAAGGCCGGTCAAAATGGGTATTATTAATTATTGTATGGTAAAGATCTTACCTATCATCTGATAGACCAACAAATATACAATATTGTGTATTTCTTAAGCAAGTGCTTTTTTAACTGCTTTCTAGTATTGCCTTCCCTAAATCAGCATTATAAATACATTTCAACATATATAAATATAATTGGTCATAAGGCAATCTTAAGTCATCATACTGTACTATAAAATGCTTTTTGAAAAAAATTATAGCAAGGCATTCATTGGTTTATACTTATTGGCTCTCCAAAATTTTTAGAGAAATTTTCCGCTCAAGTGAAAAATCTTCAAAATGCAACGATGATTTGGATAACGATTCTGGACGATCTATTGGACATTTGCTACACTTAATCGGAAAGACTACAAGGCACATGATATTAATGTGCGATATATTTGTTGGCTCCTTGGGGAAAAAACATTATTTCTACAGACAAAATTAATTTACAATTTATTAAAATATAAGTGCAACAATCAGTTATTCATTGGTGTCAGCTATACAACTTCTATCACGCAAATGACTGATGTCACAAACTATACAAACTGACTGCTGTCACAAACTATGTGAATTCATATTCCTGGAATTGACTCATAAATTGTTTGTTTCGATATTTTCTGTGTTAAACTATTATGCACTTGTTTATTTTATTGTAGTATTTATCTGACTGAATAAAATATTTAAGACTCTAAGTAATTAACTGGCCAATTCCGAAATAGGAGATATTTTCTTTTTATGAGATAAGGTTGTCAGCCCTACACCCAGAGTTCTACAGTCACATTGAATCAGGACCTATGGTTTAAGGAGGATTTCGAACCACTACAGACATCCATGTACCGAGTGCCAAAGAGCAAGTCACTCGGCCATCAGGACCCACTTTAAGTAACACAGCAAAATATATTCACAATGCGCTCTATATTTTGTTGATAGAGTTTAGATGCACTGTAAATAGAGCACTAGACTGATTTCATGAATTTACTTTTTCTATAAATGATGATGGTAATTCATGAAAATTCATTAATTACGCCATGGTTCATCATCATCATAAGTAGTTTTCAACGCACGTGAATAAAAAAGTCAATTTTCATTTACCACTAAATAAAATACAGCTTTTTTAAGAAAGTATTCTAATAAAGTTCAACATCCATTATCGTAAGATATTTTTTTATGTAGATTTCAATAACCAATAAATTAAAGTTTTTAATGTACTAATTAAAAGATATTACAAATATTTTAATTAATAAATCAAATATTCCAAATCCATAAAAGTAATTCAATACTTAAATTAAATAAATAAGTTAAAATGTTAAATAAAATTGATGAATAATCTAAAGACAAGTCCTGGTAACTAAAAGTACAACTAGCTATCACTAAACAAAGCAACAATAAATATTTTTAAATGAAGATTGCGATCATCACGTGGTTTCACATGCTACACACTTTCCAGTGCGTTTCTGGAATTATATGAAAAAAAATACGCTAAAGATATTGCGCATTGTAGATTTTGCGATTATGAATAGGATATCAACAGAAATGGTTTTTCAAAATTTCGTTAATTTTTATGCAATTAGGTGATAATTTATTTAAACATATTTGATTAATAAATTGTTCTTTCAGTGTATATCGTAAAGGACAACCAGATCTTGTCTTTGGTGTTAAGCTTTCCCTCAATGTGAAATTTTTAATCACTCTCTGTATCAAAGAATAAATTATTTTAATTGTCTGATCAATTTTTATCGAAGAATTTTCCTTTTATTCAATCAAATTATTTTCTTGTCCTTCATAAATCATGCGACTGCTAATACATATTAATTTTTTGTCCAAAACTGGGTATAGCCAAACTGTCATGAGGAAATGTAAAAAGATGACTGGAGGACAACTAAATGTTTCTCAGCGGAACAGCAGGGTTGCGTCATACTTCCTCTCAGGTGAGAGTCTCGAGGCCGACGGACCATTTCTCCTGGACGCCACAGAAGGGCGTTCTTGCCAGTGTGTAGAAGGAAGCATGGAAGAGGAAAGAAGCACGTCCTCATTCCCTGGTTACTCCTGGGACGTCTCGAGGAGAAACCAGCTGAGATCGTTGGAAACACAGTCTGTCCTGTTTTTGAAGGTGGACGACTACGTTTTCTAAGAGGTTTTATTGGTAATACCGAAGAACTCTGATGAAAGTATTTTAGAGTCGAAGCATGGTAAACACCAATAGGTACTTGAGAGTCATCTAAACTTGCAATTTCATAGGAAGAGGGGGATCTTTGGGATAGGATGGCATAGGATCCATCACGATGGGGAATGAGTTTAGCACTTCTTGCTCTTTATTCTGTTTACTTTCCTAGCTGGAAAATCAATTTGGGCGGTACATATTTCACAAATTCCTTCCTTGTGCTCCCAGACAGGGCAGCTTAATTGCAGGTCTCCAATTGCATTCATCTTGCTTCGAATGTATTGGATTTTAATATTGTAAGAATGTATTTCAAGCACCCATCGCGAAAGTCTACAGGTTGGGGAGCTTAAGGTGAGAAGCCACCTCAAAAGTTAGTGGTCGGATGCCACAGATACTTCCGATCCCTCTAAGTATCCACGAAATTTCTTTAGAGCCCCAGAAGGGAGAGCTTCTCTTTTCGTTGTCGAATGTTGTGTTCTGCATCTGTTACCATATTCCATGGGGTGTCATCTGATCCAGCACCTTGAGGTTCTTGAGGCGAGTTTGACTTCTGTAGAATCAGTTTAGCAGTTAAACGTTATGATGGTAATTAGTTATTTTAAAAAATGCTTTAACTTCTGTTTTACGTTGATTTATTTTTTAATCAATTATCTTATTTTATTTTGACTCTTAATAATAAATATAATAATAACGCCAAACGTTTTTTTCAAATATTTTCTTGAATTGATATACATCCACGGTCAAATAAAAAGTTAAATTCAAACTTCAAAAATATTTATTAACTTGTCCTTAACTGGCTAATTATTACAAAATACCAATAAATACTCTTCAGGAAAACAAATATATAACAATATATACAAATATACCAATATATATAAGCTTCATATACCAATATATATACGCTTCATATACCAATAAATACACTTCAGAAAAATAAGTTTACATATATTTATGTGCTATTAATGAATTTGCGAAATCATAAATTTTAAAGGGAGCCGTGACCCTTCAAAAAATTTTTAATAGACCACCACGCAATAAACCCTAAACAGTTTTGAAAATCGTTGATCTAAAAGAAAATAATATAAATAAAATCGAAAGCATTTCAGTTTATTTATATGAACTAAGAATGTATTTTTCTGCTCAATATTTGGCTGTTTCGGAAACTACGATTTTTTTTAAATATTTTAAACGCAGCAGTGTTCTATTTACATAATTTAAATAATGATAGCATATAGAATAAATAACGTTTTTGTCTTTAAAAAAAGATTTTCGAAGGAAATTTGTAGCTTAGATGCATAATAAATAAAGCTAATTAAAGCTTTGGCACTAATTAAAGCTTTGCGTTTTAAATATGTGTCCTTAAATAAGTTTACTTAAATAGTTGCCCAAAATGAAACTTAAAATATTGTATAATACCTCTCAAATAAAGACACACATGAATAGTATTATAGGATAACCTATGTTAACTTGTTTTCATGTCGTAAAGCTTCCCAAAACGCTAATCTGAAAAATATATTTTGTTAAAATATCAAATAAACCATACTTATTAATGCATGAAAAAAATTTATCCATTTTTTAAGAGCTTTGAAAGCCGATCCCATAATCATTGTAAAGGTAATAACAGAAATTATATAAGGTAAGTACGTCATTGAAAAGAAACAGAAAAGAGAAAATTCAATTTGGTCAATTCTAATTTGTTTTGTATTTATGTATTTTATTATGGAACAGTGCTTAAAGTATTTTATACAATCCATATAAAGTTCCAAAACAAAAGGATAAATCATATTCCGTTTATTTTGTATGAGAAAAATGCGTTTGGTATACTTCCAGTTTGGTATAAGTTTAAGGGTCAGTAATGGAGTAAGGACTTATAATAAGGTACTACCTTAATTCCGAAATTCCAGTGGTAAAATCTATCGTGAAAAAAAAATCGTATTTCACATAGTTACATATCACCAGTTAATATTATTAACTAATTGAAAAATTATTAATTGAATTATAAAACTTCTCAATATTATTATTAAGTACCCCAAAAGTTTAATTGTTTATATAGTTAAAATGCAATTGCCTATTTTTTTACCAATAATTTAAACAACCAGGGTAAGTCATATCTAGCTTGTTGAATGATGGGCCAACTAATTAGGCCGATTTGCGTGCTCTGATTGGCGCTAAAGCTACTTTATTGTAAAATTGAGCAATTATAACAGTAGTTTTCAAACTTTTTGATGTCGAGGTGCATTTAAAATCCTACAAATAATTGTAGGCGCACAATATGTAAATTTCTGAGAAATATGTATAATTATTATTATATTAAGTCAAATATTACAAGAAAATAATGTGATAAAAAAATAAAATAAAACGCATATTAAGTTTATTTATTTTTGTGGCTATGAGAAGCATGAACCTGAAGTGTCCTAGCGATTTCTTCAATGTTTGGCCATATATTTGAAAGAAAAATTCTCATTTTCTTATTAATACATCGAGGGTTCTTTTTCTTTTTACACGTAATTGTAGATAGGGTAGAAATTCACAATTCATATAAGAAATCCCAGTAAAATTTTCAAGGCTTTTTTAGATATTAGTACGTATTCTTCTTTTAAAGAAGATTTCAAGAGACAATTCCTCATGTTTAATCCTCGTCCCACAATAAGTGGATATATAACTAATAGTTATTTTTTAGTTAATATTAAATGATCAACTCCACTCCAATTTTTTCAGACGGTGGAGTCTCCTAAGTTGCAGTGGAAATTTTTTTAATAGTGGAAATCACATAGACGCTTAACACTTCTAGTAGCCAATCGTGAAAGTTACAGCTCCTAGTTTCCTGCAAACATTTTTTCGTGCATTATCGCTGTTTGGCCCTTTTTACATGAATAAAAGAAAAAGAAAGAAAGCAATCAGACAGGTTAGTTGTTTATAATGAAAACTGTCTTTGTGCGAGAAAATTGACAAAAAAAAAGATCAACTATACACTCAAACTTGTTTTTGTGAGGAGGATAGGAACCGCTTTAAAAAAATTATCTTAAAACTTCAGAAGTAGCTATAAAATATAATGTTTGCAACACAGTTTAAAAAAATGTATGCGGTAAATAGAGACCGCATAAAAAAAGAATCACATAAAAAATAAGTAAATCAAAACCTCACGGTGTAGCATACCTCGCATCTAGTAACACTCGTGGTAATGGGATGATATAGCAACAGGCGGTGCATTTGATGGATTTTTTTTTTAATTTACATATTATTTTGACAGCCATCTGTTGTTTTCTTTTTGAATTAATTTTTATTCATCATATGCATCTGATGGAATTTTTTATATATACTTCGCTTATAACACAAAAAAAAAAGCGAATAAAAAGGACAGCTTTATTTTTATATCTAGGCAAACACTTCTCTGAAATGCGATCTGGAATTTTCTAGGGTCCACTCTTTGAGAACCATTGATTATGATATAGCAGATGATTTTAGCATTCCATGTTACGACTGCTTTAGAACAAACATCAATTGATTACAGACATCTTATTGACTAAAGTAATAAACGTTTAAGCGAGGGTAGAAAAAACAATATTCTGAAACTATGAACAGCCTAGATTGGAACCTCGAAGCGAGGCTAGCGTCTTGTTGGTGAAAATTCATCGCTTTGAATTTGCTGGAAATATTACTCAATAATTTGAATAAAAAAAATTTATGTTTATTTTATATGCGACTTGTTCAATCAACTTTAATGATAATTAGAGGGAACTTGTGTGCTGCTCTTTTAATTCATTTACTATTAGATTTGAAATGGTGTGGTAAGCGGCAGTAAATGTTATCCCTTAATGTTAATGTTAATGTTTTTGTTATCCCTGCTCTGCAACAATTTAGCATGAACATACTTTTTAATTTACTTCCATTTACTTATTTTTATTTAGAACAAATTCTTTAGAAATGCTATAAAACATGTATGTGGCTTGTAAGGTTTTCTCATCAGCACAACTGAGTTAATTAAAATTTTTAATTTTTATCTAACTTAGCAATTTTTTGTTAAAAATCACGAAAAATTGTCGTTATTTTTTAATTAAATAAAACAACATTTTTTGTTGTTAAATTACCTTCTGCAAAAGAATGGGAAATGATGCCATATCTTCACACATTTTCATAGTTGAAATTCATAATTCATTTTTAATATCTTCTCTTTATTTTATTTTTTGTTTGTTTGTTTGTTTTATTATACATTAATAAATAATTTGTAGTAAACATTTTAGTGAATGCCCCCCACCCCCCCGGCGCCCCCTGGGGGGGTGTGTGTTTTTTGGGTGTGGTTTTAATTAAAGTGATAAACTTGAAAAGTTCTTATTCTTTTCTGGATATCTTCTTCGTCTGTTTAAAATGTTATTATATAGGCTTAATATTTATATAATGCATTTTAAATTATTTTTATTTATATTCAATTTTCATTTTTCCGCAACCAATGAAATTATATAAATGGATGTAACAAATGTTATATTTAATTTTTTTTTAAAAATCGACGATTCTTTTATGTAGATGTTTTGTTTAAAAAATTTTTAATGTCTTCTATCATATAGAAATAAGATTTATTTTTTTGTATTATTGATTAATATAAAGCTATTTATAAGGAAAATTTTAAATTACTGATACCGAAACCCTATTATAGGGTTGATGCAAAAAAACATTGCGGTTTTTAACTATTAATTTTAAAACAGTATATCTCAGCTTAGAATGAAGTTTATTAAACATAATAAGAACCATCAGAATTTATGCATCTGTACCTACAAGAAACAAGTCTATTTATTGTGGCAACATTGAATTATGAAGTTTTGAAACAGATGAAATATTCAAAGGCAACTTCAGCTGCTGCTTGGTTGTTGAAGACCGTATTTTGCAGAAAGTTGTCGAAGAAAAAAAAGTTGTGAAAAAGTAGTTGTTGGTCGGGGAGAGGTCTGGTGAGTAAGCTGTGTGAGAGAGAGTTCCTATTCTTTCAATTTCTACGCAATCATTTGTGAGGCATGCAGTTTAGCGTTGTCATGCTGAAGAATTGTTCCATTTAGATTGACCAATGATGGCCATAAATGATGGCCAGGTCTTGAAAAAATGGTCGGTCTGGAAGAGGTCTGATGAGTAAGCTGGCTGAAGTTGAATTTCGTATCCCTGTTTTTTCAATTTCTACGCAGTCATTTGTGAGACATGCAGTCTGGCGTTGTCGTGCTGAAGAATTGGTCCTTTTAGACTGGCAAATGATCGATTTCCTGGCAATACTTTTCTGTGACAATTTCGCTAGGATTCAAGCTGCAGTGAGTTGGTTTTCGTTCAGCTAGTGAGACACACATTTTTTAAGCTTTTTTGATTACTCTATTTGGTGTAAAAATCGAGCAACTGTTGAATGATCTACGTTTAGTTCTTTTGCAACCTTTCGAGTTATGTTGTATCTTCAAGTCTCAATTGCAAAATTTTTGGAACTAATGTTTAGCTGTGCGTTCGCTGACGGCCATTCTGGTCAAATGATTGGTTGATATTGCGAACAGTTTCTGCTACTGTATGTATCATTTTAAATTCGTACAATAAAATCGTTCGAATTTTCTTTATTTCCTTGATTATTTTGACAGCCTAAAATACACAAGGAAAAACACCCGCAACAAAATCAGTAGCATAAATTAGTAGAAAAAATTTCGCTCTTCAAAAAATATTTTACTACATGAACATAAATAAATACAACTTTATTCCAAAATAAGCCTCAAAGTTCGAAATAAGAAAAACTGCAATTATTTTTGCACCAACACAATATTTAATACTAGCACAACTTGATACCACATTACGCCAGATATCTGAAGAATAAACTAAATTAATTATATCAATATTCTAAATATTATTCGAAAATATATAAAAATTTTAGTTTTCATTTCTTAAAAGAACATTCTCAATGTTCTTAAAAAAAATAACAATTTCAATAAATTTGAAAATATTACAATTGGAATGTTTGCAAGGTTTAAAAAAAAGAAAATGATGAAAGTATTTGATCAACAGAAATTTCTACATTTTCTTTTCTACATTCTAATGTAGAAAATAGGTATTTCTTTAGTTAAACAAATAAAGTAATTGTACATTTAAAAATAATTCATTAAAATAGAAAAAAAGATAAAATATAGCATGCGGATATTTCTGAGGGGGAAAACAATATTTAAAAAATATTTTTTACAAATTACTTAAAAAAACTATAAACATCATTACTAGCAAAAATTTTACTTTTTCAAATTTAGGAACGATAAGTATCATAAAAACAAAATGCACGATATCAACGTTATATACTGCTCCTGTATTCTAAAAGTGTTATTTGCAATATTATTAACATACTTAAGGACGCCTATTTAATTCAAATAAAAGGTTTTAATTGCTATTTCTGTACTAACTGTGAGGAGTACATGTTGCCCTGGTAACAGACGTCACGAATTTCACCACACATACAGTGCATCACAAAAGTTTTCACATATGTGAGTTTCTCGTTATGATTTCAAGCAAACAAAGTAGAAATATTTAAAAATTTATAAGGGCATTTTAAAATAAAAACATCAAGTTGAAAGGTTTAGTTTGCAGTCTGATTTTCGCCGGACTTTCATATGGAGAACGCCAGGTACTCGTTATCAATAACAGAACACCATTGAACGACACCGTTACGGTGGTGCATTATGGCTCGTTTGGGGAGGAATTCTTCTTGGTTCCAGAACTGCCCTGCATGTTCAGAGTGTAACGATGACAGGCCACATCTATCGGGATATCATTCTGGAATAACATGTACGTTTGTTTCGGGGCGCCATGGGTGCTGAATTTCTGTTTATGGATGACAACGCCCGTCCTCACCATGCAAACATTGTAGACGAATGCCTTCAATTGGAGGATATCACCCGTATAGATTGGCAGCATACTCACCGGACTTGAATCCAATAAAGCATGTGCGGGATATGCTTGGCCGACGAATTGCAGCCCGTCAACCCCCTCCCACCTGTCAACAGGAACTTCGGAGTGCATTGCTTGATGAGTGGTGTAATATTCTCCAAGATCAGATTGATAATTTGATACTCAGCATGCCTAGGCGTTGTAAGGCCTATATTGCATCGTCCGGGAGACATACACCATATTAACCATCATACTAACCATGTTATACTGTTTTTGTAAATAGGTTCCTTTTTGAAATTTGCTCCAGGGAGTAAAAATTGCAATTTTTATTAATTATGTCAAACATATAGCATCTTTTTTGCTCTCTATCTTTTGTTTAATAAATAGACTTTACAAATAAGTCAATTTTTTTTTTGCTTCTGTCTCTTTCTTTGCCTGAACTTCATTATCCTTAATTTATGGACATGAGTGTAATTTGAATTTTTGATTTTTAAAGAAAAATAATTTTCTTTAAATGTTAATTAGACTATAAATGTAAGGATATTTCTAATTAATTATTTTTATTATAATAATTATAAAATACAACTGAAACAATTAACCTGTTTAACAAAAGAAATACAATAAATTAAAAATCATGTTTTTAACAAACAGCATGTTTTTTTGTGGAGGAAAAAATTATTGCAAACTGGCCTTAACCTAAGCAAACTGGTGTAATTCACAAATTGTGTACTATGATACTATTTCTGACTACAAACGAATAACGTTGAATTTTAACTCTGAATATAATGGTTATGTCCGGTGTTACCAGTGTCCATAATACTAGCACAATTTTTTTCTAAAAAAAACATTTAACCAATTTTGAAAAGCTATATTAAATAGTTTTTTTTTTTTTTTTTTTAATTTTTCTATCAAATATGATTATTGAATAAATCTGATTCAATAAAAAATAAAAAAAAGTATGAGGTTTAAAAACACGTTTCAAAGGTTAAAAAAATGAGTTTTGTTTTAAGATGCTAATTAGAAAATTAATTTACAATGCATATGAAATATAAATACTAACGATTTTTGGTGGGGGGAGGTGTATAAAATTAAAAAGAATGTCCCTAAGTAATTAACTTTTACTTCATTTAATTTACACAGATGTCTCTTTTATATCAACTACTTGATCAGTGGGTCTGTTATACTATTTTGGTGCCCTGTAATCTGGAACAACCGTCATCAATTATAAAATCAAAATTTTAAATCAATTAAATAGAAAAACTTTAGTGCGACATTTATAAACAAAACGAAAAGAGTGTTTTGACGTACTTCAGGAAACTGTAACCGCGATAATAAAAAAATATCCCAAAACAAACAAATTAGCGGCAAAATTGATTTTAAATTTCAAAATATAAAATTATGATAAAGATTAAATTATTTCAAAGGAAATACTGATTTTTTTTTTTTGTATTAAGTAACTTCAAGTTAGAATTATTTTTTATACTGGAAATATGACCGTGAATTTTTCTTCTGATCTTGAGGATGATGTATGAATTTGAATATTGTTAAATACATGAGTAAATTGCAAAAATAATTTATTTTAATTTGTTTTACTACCTTCATTGTCTATTTAGTGGAAGTACAAAATACTGTAAAGTTAAGATTTTTATTTTCATACTATGACATGTTTATGTTTTTCTGTTTTCTACAACAGTTATAAAACTGCTTTTTATAATAATTTATCGAAAATATTATTATGTTAATTTGTTATTTCTAATTTGTGAAAGATTTTAAAAGTTAAAATATAAGAATTTTTATTATTATTCATTAAGTCAAATTTTAATTAATTTACCTGATTTTGATTTTTTAGGATTTTCTAAACAATACTTTTCGAAATATATCGGAAAATGATTTGCTAAACTTTGATGTTTCAAGTTCTCCGTCTAGAAATCTATCTAATCAACTGGAATTGAAACAAGTGCACTTTGAAATTCACAATCAATCTCTGAATTCTACATTGGATAGCAATAAAAATAATCATGATCTTGTTAAAAGCTCTACATCTGTAAATAGTAAAAGTGTAAATCCCAGTAAAAAAGACTCTCTATCATTTTTATTCAAAAAAAGAAAAGAAAATGATACATTAAATCATGAAGAAATATTTTCTGGTGATGATATTTCTAATCTCAATCAAGATACAATAATAGACAAAACTTCAAAAATTAATTCTAGATTTGTACCAGGGTTTACTCCTAAAGCAAAGAAAAGGAAATTACCAGGGCCTGCTGGGTTTTTTTCCACAAATGTAAGTTGATTTATATATTTAATATTAGAAATTTAATCATTTTAATAGTATATTAAATATATTCTGTAATAATTATAATATTTATCTATTTAAATATCACTTATTTATTACATGCGTTCATAAAATCTTATTCTGCATCCTGTAGACGAATATGCCCTGTGATTCTGATCCTTTACTAACTGCATCTACTAATTCTGAAATTGAAATACAGGTAAATTTGAATTTATATCATACAATTTTTTAAGGTTATGTTAGTGGAGACAATGAATCATATGTGTGAATTAAGGTTATAAAATATATGTATGGATCTTTATTGACTTTAAATAAAAAATTCAATTCACATAAGTGGTTGTTGCATTAAAACAAAGTGAGTTCTCATTTTGTATAATAATGAGCTTATAATTATTTGCCCAATAATGGAATGTCCATTATTAATTTTATTGTTTAAATAACTAGTATACAGTCAAAATTGTCTTAAATATCTAGCTTTTAAATTGAACAGGATAATAAAATTATATCTATGTTTATATTTCTACCGCTCAACACAAGTCACTGTGAAGTTTTGCTTGTATATATTTTTATTTATAAAAAAAAATTTTTTTTTTTTTTTTTTTGATGTTTTGAAAGGGATTAATTGTTTTGAAATTTTAGTATATATGAAATAAATTTGATGTAATATCACGTTTTACATACATTAGCTGTTTTTTCTACCACTTCATTATTATTAATTAAACTATCTCCATCATATGTAATTAATATAAAATTTTCACATTTTTAAATATAATAAATTAGTTTTAGATTATGATTGACAGTGAATCCTAATTAATAGTGATGATAACTTTGATAATAATTTTATGCTTTAAAAATATATCTCAATTGAGAAAAAATATCACATCATCAATATTACAGCTGTATAATTTTTTTTTTTTTTTTTTTCCCCCTATTTTGACTTGCATTGTGGATTTTTCTGTTTTCTTTCTTTCTCCCTCCCTTCCTCTTTTCATAAAAAAAAGAAAAAAAACATTTTATAATTTTTTGGAAACTGCTTGTGTTCGGTATTAAAATTCTTAACCTGAACCAAATTAATTAGCTTTTTCACTGTTATTTACCAAGATAAACATTAAAAACAGTTTTCTGACTGCTTATAGACAGTTCTTCTAGCAATGATATTTGTCATTTATTGTATGGCTTTTAACTCATATCATATATATATATATTTCACAAAACTGATAGTTGTTAAAATAATGTTAATAAATTTTATTTCTTTTTTATTGATTCTGTTACATAATTTTGAATTTCATTTTTAAAATTAATACTTATAAAATATATTGTGTTATAAATATATTTAGGAAAAGAAAAATTATATATATATATTAACTTGACTTGATTTAAGTTGTAGCTTTATGCTCACTAACATTGTTTATATATATATATATATATATTCCTCATCATTTAAATCTAGTCCAGTTTTCTAAATATTTATTTTAAGTAATGTCCTCTTACTTAATTATGATTTCATTATTTTGAAACAAATTGTAATTTATTTATTTTTCTGTTTAATCAGGTGCATTAAAAAGTTTTCATAAATTTTTTTATTTGTTACAGAATATAACAAATTCTCAATTTTCTGCTGAGGATTTACTTCTGCCTTCATGGCAAAATCTTCAAAGAGATGTGTCTTCTTGTCAACCTTTACTATCAACTGCGAAATATTATAGTATTCGAAGAGTTCTTCATGAGGTAAGATTAATTTTTGCTATATTTAACGTTAAATAATTGTGTGTTTTTTTGAAAAAGTAGTATATTCTTCATGTTAATCTACAAATTTATTTTTTTTATCTCAAATATTTGTTTTTATATTTCAAGAAGGAATAATTTTTAGTAAAATTGAGCAATACATACGACAAATAATGTGTAATTATATTTACAATTCAATCACCATAATTTGCATCACTTTAATTTCAATTAATCATTTATTTAGTGTAACTGTTAGTATAATTCAATGAGAAATTTTATGTTTGCCTAATTTAATTTTTTATTATTTGAATATGTATTTTAATATGTTTTATATTTTTAAGAGTCAATTGTTACTGAATATTAAATTATGAATAATATTTCCCCTTTTTGTAAGCAAGAAACAATTACTGCTTAGTAAAAAGGCTTTTATTTACAAAATTTTAAAATTTAGCAAAATTTTAAAAATGTGAATATTAGGTAAAATAATTTGGATTAGTAAGTATTTATATTCTTAAAAAATAATTTCAATATTAGAATTGAAACATGATGTGTTTTTATGAGAATTATAAAGATAATTTATTTTATCTAAAATAATAATAATAATCAAAAGCATTATGAAAAAAATTGTTTGATTGTTGAAAATACTTTTGTCAAGTTTTTTATAACTATTAAATTAAAACAATTATATATAATTTTTTGTAAGTAAATTAATTTCATTATTTTTTCATAAAATATATAACTTTCTGAAATTTATGTACCATTTTTCAAAAGCATAAATTAATTGCTACATTAATCATGAAGGCATGATTGTCTATGCTTAAATTCTAAATTTCAAATGAATCAAATATTTTTATAAGATATATATATACAGGGGGGCCGAATGGCTAGCGTTCTGACGTTCGGTACCATAGGTATCGGGTTCAAATCCCGGCTTTGCCCATGGGTGTTGCAGTGGTTCGGAATCCACTTTAAACCGTAGGTCCCTGTCCTAATATGATCATAGAGCATTTCGGGGGCATTGTTACTCCGCGTCCGTGACTTATCTTCAAGTTATACGCGCCCCCCTGGGTAATGCAAAGTGAGTAATGTCTGTGCAGCACTTGCCTTAAGGCATCTAAGACGTCCATGTCTGTTTGCCAACTGCATTTGAAAAAAAAAATATATATATATATACACACACACATATATATATATATGCATACTTGTATAGATATTCAAATGCAATACATTTTTAAAAATTTAGTTTGTAATTCCTTAATTATTATTTTTGAACATGTGCTTCCTATAAAAAATATTTTTTAAAAAGAATACATTTTAATAAAAAATTTCATGTTAATAAAATTATTTTATTGAAAAAATTAAAAAAATATAAAAGGGTTTTTAGAGCAAAAATTTTACTTGATAAAATGTTTTGGGTGTATTTTCGTTTATCGTCTTAATTTATTTACATAAAATAGATATTGTAATAAAATTATTGATATTAAATTATTTTACTATATCTTTTTGAAGTGTTTTAACGTAAAATTTCATAACTGAAACTGTGTGTAATTTAATCTTATTTTCTCTGTGGTATTAACTTGAAAAATCTATCATTTATGCCAGCTGTAACAAACCCAAGTTGGTACTTACGTATTAACAGCACCTTGGTGGTTTTTAAATATCGCCAATCTAACAGCTACTAAGGTTACCAAACCAATAGAATAGATTGGTGCCACTTAAAAACCGGCAAATCTGTAGCTGCGGTTGGCGCGTGTGCTCTTTATTGGCGCAATTGTCGCCACGATACCGTTAATATGTAAGTACCCCTAAGTTTTTCAAAGGCCAACATAAAATAAATAGTTTTGTCATGGGTTATGTTCTTCCCCCCCCCCCTTATAAAACTTGAATAAAAATTAAGTTAGCATATTTTTGAATAGTAGTTATATGTATTTAGTTTCTATTATTATAGTATTATAAGAGAAAAATATAAAATATTTGAAGCAATAATTTATTAATTAAATTTGATTACATATTTCCAATCCTTTTACAAACAACTTGCATAAATGAATGTTCTGTGTCAAATTCGTTTCAATGATGATGATGATTGTTACAAATCTTGTTTTTGTATCCAAAAAAATCGATTGTCAAATTTCAAACAGTTTTATATTTTGTAGAAAATTAATGAAATTAATTTACTTAAAAATAATTATAATTATTGATAAATTAATAAGATTATTTAACCCTTTCATGTTTCAGAAGGAGCATTTACAAATGTATGTATTCGCAAACGTAAATACAGATCCCATGCTGAATTTGTTCAAAACAGGATAATTTTTCAAAAATTTAATGCCTCTTTTTATTCATGATAAACATGGTCATTTTGAAGTCCTCGTCGCTTACTGCATGTAGATATTGCATTTCATCAGATTAATCTGTTAAGTAACTTATATTGACTGGTTTTTTTTTATATCAATCTATATGATGTTGATTATATGTGAAATGCTGATATTGGTTATATGTGAAGTTTTTCTGTTGAAATGTAGCTAGATGAATTATCTTTAAACTAAACAAGTCATCTAGCAATATCTTAAAACTTTTAAACCACATCTGTAGGATTACTATCAAATTAACTTCTTCTATGTATTCTGAAAGAATTCTATTGATAATAAACGGCCAATATCCTCTATTAATCAGAAATAGTATATCCTTTGCACAAAAGCATTCAACGAATACTAGAAATTAGCTTACCTCATATTAATAAAAAAAAAGATTACCTGGTTCTATGAAAGGTTACCAGAATCCCCATTGCTTGAAAAAAGCATCTTAATATTTGATTAATAGAATTTTCAACTGACCAAACCATGTTCTGAGAAACAATTCAATTCTGTTTAAAGAATTAGATGGCATTCATTGACAGTCCAATTTTTATTCAAATTTTTAAGAATGTTTTTATTTTTTAACATTATTTAATCCTTCTAATGTTGGAAATATAAATGTAAAATTTTATTTTAGTTTATAATGCCAGAAGTACATTTTGCTTATTTTAATTTTTGATATTCAAGAATAATTATAGGAAATTCAATTTTAAAAAAATGTCATTAACTGCAAACTTTTGTAAACATGATGAACTCTCTTTTACTTTAATTCTCATAGAATTCCATGGCATTTATTTAAAAAGAAAATTTTTAAATGCTTTTCTGGAAGCAACATTTAAGAAAATATTCATATTCTTTAATTTTTATGTAATCTTTTTTTCTTACATAAAAATACATTTACAATTTTATATACTTTTTTTTCAACATAGACATCAAAGAAAAAATTACCAAAACACTTAGTTGTGCCTATTTTGTGTGTTTTAATAAAGAAGTTTGATCCTGAAGAATCAACTTTAAATTTTATAGATGATACAGGTCAGTAAATCTATAAATATTATTTATATTCTTACCCCATTTTTTCCTAAAAATTTAAAAATAATAAATTTTTCATGCAGTGAGAATTTTTTGATGTTTTAATTGTATAATGCCATTACTCCAGAAAATTTTCAAAGTTTAAAAAAACCGTTGTGTCATTATATCTCAAAAAAAGTCGTAAAATATTTTTTATTGTTATAATTTGTAAGTTGATTTAAAAAAAAAAAAAGATACGCCTTGTAATTTCATGGTACTTTTTCAATTTTTTTAGGTTATTATAATAATTTAAATTTGTAAGAAATGGAAGCTCAATTATTTAATATGAGATGCATTTTCAAAGCATAAAATTTAAATTTTACTGTTTATTATTAAGAAGTTAAAATATTTATTTTATATGCAGGTGAAATATCTGGAAAAATTAACAAAGAAGTTCTTGATACATATAAAGATTGTATAAAAAGTGGTACTGCTCTAATTCTGAAAAAAGTAAGCAATTTTTTATCATTGTTTAGTAGATTTTAGATTTTTCAAAAAAAAATTTTTTTAATTATTAAATAGAACTGCATTTCTTAATGTAACTTCATATTGTTTTATATATTATTTTTTAGATTACTTGTCTTTGCAATATTTTATTTTTAAAGAAGCAGAATATAGTTTCGATATATCTTGAAGATGGATCTGCAACACATGTTCAAGATTTAAATACAATATTAGATAAAGAAAAACCATTAAATCCAATGAATTGTGGGTGTCCTGGCACTCCAAAAGAGAAAGCATTACAAAAGCATGCAACTTTTAAAGAAAGCAACTCTTCATCAATTTCATCTAAAAAATTCTGTGCTTCTAAAGATGTTAGTGAAATATTAAGCAAAGCAACATCAAAACAATACAATATTAATAATAAAATTCCAAAAGGAAACAAATATACTGAGCAAAATTCTTGTAATTTACTGTTGCCAGAAATAACAGACAGAAAAGAAAATGTTTTAAATTTGGATATTTCACAGAAGGAATCTCATAATGTAAGTAATACATATACTGAAATTTCTTCTGTAAAACAAAGTACTTTGGATGTTAGGTCTAACAACTCTACAGAGACATTTTCTACTCCAATTATTCGTCAGAATTTAGCTTCTAAAGAACTCATTTTGAAAAAATCTAATCCTCCAAAGCCAAAGCAATGTACTAATAGGGCAGCAAGCTCTTCGGTTGTTAAAACTTCTTTTGAAGAGGATTTATTTTGTGAAGATACAGGCATGGGTAAGTGTTTATTTTGTTTTCATATTGCAATGATAGCTATACCAGCATTGTTAATTTTGAGCTTCTCAAACCAATTTCTTTTTCTTGAATGAAATATACCCGAGATAAAATGGAAAAAATACTGATTGTCTTGTAATTGAAAGTCAGAAAATTTTCACAATAAAATAGACATTATCCAATTTTAATGTAGTTTAAAGAATTATGTGTCTTAGTAAACCTAATTATTTAGTAGTGGCTTGAAATTAAACGAATAATTGAATTTTCAATAATTTCTTAATTTAACAGATTTATTGTTAATTTCCACAAATATTTTTCTATTGTAAAGAAACATGCTTAAAAAAAATTGTAAATTCTAATGTTTTTAAATTAAGATCTGTAATATTAAATTATTTTCAGTTTTCCTTAAGCAAATTCAATAAAGAAAATGTCTTCATTTATTTATAAAATACTAAAATTTGGATATTTTTTATAAAAATTATTAATGGCATAATCAGCATTTTTATATATTTCCTTAAATGTGATCTCACTCATTTTTTTTTCGATATGCCAAATACATTTTTTTAAAGTTATATTTAAGATTAGATGACATCTATAATTATCTTCATTCTTGTGACTAAAATTGATTCATTGAAAACTATAATTCATTAGCATAACGATAAATTTATTCTCATTTGACTATGTGAAAATTGTAAGAACTAGCACTCCAGTATGGATTCAAACTTTAAAAATTATATACACTGAGATGTTTGTGAATAGTCACAAACTGTCAGGACGTCATGGATGAAATTTGTAAATAAAAAAGGCAAAATTGATTGATAACTTAGAAATATAAAGAATTATTTTATTCATCAAAGTATGTACTCGTATTGTCTATACACTTTTGCCATTTAAGCGATAGGTTGCTCAGGCCAGTGGTATAAAACCTTGGTGGAGAGAGTTAATAAATTCCTGAAAGACCAGCATTGTAGTAATTAAATTTTCATATTTAAAAGTTGTCCAAATTACAGAAGAATTGGGGGCTAGGTCTGGTGAATATAGAGGATGAAATTTCAACTCCAATTTTTATAGTTTTACCAGTCATTTGTACAATGTGTAATCTAGCGATGTCATGCATTAACATAGGAGTCAAGGCTGTTTTTCTTTTAAATTTTTCCAACATTTCGTCTTGTTGCCTGTATTATATTTCTACTGTGATTGATTTCATGAAATTATAATGAATCACACTTGCGCTAAATCACGAAACACTCACCATCAGCTTCTTTTGATGATTATGCTTTGTTGTGTGTTTTGGTTATTTATCCTTGACCAACCACTGTGCTGGACATTAGTGATTGTCATGTTGGATCCATTTTTCATCTAATCTAACTTTTTCTCTTTACCAATTTCTGCTAATTGAGTCAATATTATTTGTTTGCTAACACCAAACTTCAACAATGGCCTTTAGTTCATCATTATTGACCTTTGATTTGTTGCAACAGTGCAGTTCATTTGCATGGTCAAAGTTACCAGTATGAAATTCAGCAAATCTATTTCATTCTGTCTGCTATGTAGTAACACTAGAGCCAAATTATAATTCACATATTCTGTGATGCCATAGTTTCATGCAAGGACTCATATTTCATTATAGTGTAAATTTCTGACCATTCCATTTTTAAAAAAAATATTTAATATTGTTTAGAGTTTACAATGATTTCTTTAAACAGGCAAGATGTGCTACTTTCCAACAAAAAAAATAACAGAACAGTAGTATAGTAAACTGCTAAATTTGGAAATATTATTAACTACAAATTTCATCCTGCCAAGCCAATAAATAGCCAGTACATTCAGCTATAACATTGTTTAATTATTCTTTTAGTTAATGCATATGTTGTATTTTAAATATGAAGTTAAGTGTTAAGATAGGATATCTTCAGATATATATATATATATATCTGAAGATATCCTATCTTTGCAAGAATGAAAATGCTTATAGTAAAAAATATATTTATATGTTTAAAAAAATGTTTCAGATTACGAATATAATATTTACCAGACCTATATATTTTTCAGATGACTTTGATGAGTTATTATGCAGTCTTGATGAACAATCTTTCTTGGAAGAAATATAAATATTTGCACAAGTCTGCTATTGTAAATTTGTTAAAATAATATACTAAAACTGTGTTGGAAATGCATTTAAATGAATAAAAATAAGTTTACATTTCTTCTTATAAAATACATATTGAGTAGTCTATTTTTTAACTAAGATACTGATTATGTCAAATATTAATTTCAAATGAATTAGTATAACGTATAGTGAATTTAAGTGCTTATGTTGAATTGGGATATTCTAAATACATTACATGATTGTACAACTATAAATATGCAGGTCAAATGTGAGAAATAAATCTGCTCCTTTGACATAATGAATTGTCTAACATTATGAAAATAGTGGGGTTTTTTCCCTACCACTTACAAAAAAAAAAAAAAAGTAAGAACAGTTTTCAATTTTTGTTGTTGTTGTTGTTAGCACTGTCATTGGTATCTGTGTGAAATGTTATGTCAAAATATTCATTAGTGTTTGATTTACACTTGGTTTTGTGAAGTGCTAAAACTGATTCTGGCGATTTTTGAAATGTCTCATCAATCGACTCAAAATGGTGTCCCTGTAGTGGTCTTTTGAGTTTAGGGAATCCCCAGAAGTAGCACGATGCTAAATTAGACGGTTGTAGAACGATATGGGTTTCATTTTTAGCAAAAAAGTCATTAAGAATCAATGCAGTGAGCTGCCGTATTCAGTGTTTACGGTACCAAAGATTCGTCGCGTTTGGGGCTCAAAACATCTTTTGAAATTCCAACATCATCAACAAGATCTCTAATTGTAAATCGACTTTTTGAAAGCTCCAAATCTTTAATTTTTTTGATGCGAGCTTCGTCGGTTGAGGTTGATGGTCGACGAGAAGGCTCTCCATCTTCAACCTGTTTACACCGCTTCTAAACATTTCTTTCCGATATAGGAATGCTCACCGAATGAATTCTGCCACATCCGACTGCATTCTGAACTTCTGCAACATTCTATATGTTTCTGCAAACAAAATTTAACGTAAGTTCGTGCTCAATTAATTCAGACATTTCAAAAATCACTGCAATCAGTTTTAGCGTCTCACAAAGCCAAGCGTAACTCAAACACTAATGAATATTTTGACATAAAATTTCACACAGATATCAATGACAGTGCCAACAACCTAAAAAAGAAATACCATATGACCAGGAAATTTAAATTGAAAACTGATCTTACCTTTTGGACACAGTAGTAGTGTGCAAAATGAGATTCCCACTAGTGATATTTTAATGACGATTTCGATGTCCATAATATTACTACCTAGATGGAACATAGTTAATGAAGCTTTCTGAAAGTATTTTCAATGGCTACCGAAATCATACTTCATTCTCGGAAACAACTTTTTTGAAAATGCTATGTGCATAGTAAGGTAAACATATCACCCTCACATTGAAAATAGAACTAACATCAACACTTTGTTGATTTATACAAACATACATGAAATGTTAGTTAGTTACATAATTTTTTAAGGCATAAAATATTACCAACTAAAAGTGAAATCAAACTCTATAATAATTTTAGACTGTGATGATAACGACATTTTTATGAAAAATAATGTTCAAGAGTATAAAATAAAAAAAACAAGTAATTTTTTTTACCAACTTTTATTTTCAACAAAATAGCCTTTTACCTTCCAAAATTTAGTAAAGGCAATTAGTAACTATGCATTATATAAAATAGATTGTTAAAATTGATTTCCATTTGAGTGCAGATATACAAATTCACAATCATTTGTAGACTAGGGCTGTTATAACACACATATTCAGCTCTATAATGAGTATTACAAAAGGTGCAGTGAATGAAGGATAAAAGTGATTCTGAAAATTTCATTTACAGCATGCTTTGCAGAAAAATAATTTTTTAAAGTAATCTAATGAATTATAGATATCACTCGATAGAATTTTTGACTTAAAATAAATTAAACAATTCTTAGTGAAAATGAAACCTATAAATGGATATACATATTTTTTTTTTCTAGCTAAACATATTTTTTCTTTATCAGGACTAAAAATTTTATAATTAATAATGAGAAACAAACATCTTATACAGAGTATTCATTTTCCTAAAGAAGATGTGTTTACTTTCCTAAAATTTTAACTGCAATCATTTGAATTTCAAATAAATTTAGCTAACACCTTTAATCAGTAAATGAATAAAAATTCTTGTGAAATTTCAATTTTTTTTTGGTTGTTGCTTAAAAATATTTTAAAAGATGCTTTACTCTAATTAAATTGCATTTTAATATAAAAAAAACATAGCAGTAGTAAACAGAATAATTAAATAGCTAACAATGTAGTAAGCCAACATAGATTTTTCTACCAATAGACACATTTATATTTTTTGTCTTCAATAAACAGAATAAAGCCAATCACTTTTAGTTTAAAATCTTTATAATGTTTTAAATAATTAAAATATGTATTTGAAGAAAACATTTAACATGAAGGCTTATTCTACATAGTTTTAATTTTAACAAATGGGTATAAATTCTTAAATTAATCAATTTCTAATTATTTAATTAAAAATAAAATACAACACCTATTGTTCCTATAAAAAAATAAACATTCCATATGACTATCTTATTCTTTCAACATATATACTTTCTTTTCTACAAAATACAACTAACAGATATTTACTTTTGCTATATACAATAAACTTTTTACAACTCACTAATATAAACACATCCGATGAAAGATTCTGGTGCATATAAACTAGATTTGACTCACTTTTTTATTTTCTGTGCAACAATTAACAATTTTAAAAACACATAATGAAAAATAATATAAAGAAATTTGAGAAAATAGTTTAAAATATTTTCATTTTATATCATCCTACATTTGAAGTAGTTTAATTATATTTTACAGGTTAATTTGGAATTGAATTTCTCTTACAAAAAATATATATATATATATTAAATTAACTGATAGCTAAAAAAATAATTCTGAAGATCATTATGTTGCAGCACTAAGGATTTTGATTAAAAAGAATTTAAATTATTCTATAAACTAAAAGTTAATTTAAATTTAGGATGTAAAACATTTGTTTAAATGTTACAAGTTTATAAAATAGTGCAAAATATACATTTAATATGTGTTATAAAGATGAATATTGAAAAGTCTTAATTATAAAATAAAGCATTAATTTTACAGTATAAAAAGCAAATATTAAAGACATCCATCAAATAATCTATCATGTTAAGCAGACAATAACAAGGGTAATAATGAAATATATAACAATTTTTTCAGCCTATCAATACACATGGCATACTTGGTCTTTTAAATCATTAACATTAAAAATATATTTAATTTATTAATCTTTAATATTTAACTACGACTAGATTAATATGAAAATTAAAAAAATGCATGGTATAATAATAAAAGGAATGTTTGAGTGGAAAATTATAGAAAGACAACAATGCTAAGAATAGCAATAGGATTGAAAAGAAAAAAATCTTCAAATATTAGAAAATAAATTTTAAATTATTAGTCTACTTATATCAAAAACTTATTGAAAAAAATTTACATTTATTCAATAAGCAATTACATTCAGCAAATAAAGATTTGTTATAAATCATTCTATATTTAAAAAATAAATAATTCAATAAATTTTGAGTAAAAGAATTCCATTGAAATGCATCCTTTATGTAAAACAACCTTAAATCACATATATACTTTTCTATATAGTAAGATATTCTTACTATTTGTCTAAAAATAGATAAAATTTGCTTCCAAATAAAAAAGAACCACTATCTAATTCATAGATAAAATTTAAATGACAATATAATTTGTACTTTACTTTTTTCATAATGACTAGTAAAATATAATTTTTATACAATTTAATCTTGCTTCATACAAGTGACCATGTGGATTAAATACATTATACAAAAGTAATTTTTATTCTTTTGTATTATAAAACACTTGCTGAAAAAAAATGACCAAATTAAAAAATTTATATAGCATAAAAAAAAGGATGACCAGTTGCTTCCCTTCCCTCCTAAAAACAATAGCAATTCATGATTTGAATAAAATTTAAGACGGATACAAATAAACATATCAAAATAATAAAAACATTTTTAAAATAAAAATTTCACTTTGATTATACAATTTTATAACACAATAAACAATTTATAACAATATCTTAGTATGCTGCTTGTTACCAAAGAATATATTTTTTAAAGTCTAATTCTTTGTTTTAAAATATTCAACTACTTTGGTTCATAAAAATATAAATAACAATTTATTTATGTCTTGCATATATTTTTCAATCGAGAAAAAAAACTTTTCTTTTTGTCTCCATTTACCAATAATAATTAAATTTTCATTTCGAAAAATGTAGAAGTATTGAAGATTATATTTGTTTAAAGAAAATAACAAATATTTTAGACTTGTACAATCTACATCACTTTCACTCACTCAATATAAATAATCTATCACAACTAAATGCACAAGGACTAGGAATAATAATGTTTTTTTTTTAAGTTCATTTATCAATGAAACACTTCTAAATATTATAAAGAAATATAATTATCTTTGACAAAAATGTTTAAAAGTTTTTTTTTTCTTTTAAATCACTGTATTAATACACAAACAGAATTTTTTCTATAAAATAAAATAATATTTATCGTTCTACAGATTTTTATAAAATTGCAAGACAAGAAATGGATAATTTCATCTTTTTATGTAAACCAAATCTAACCACATGAGACATGCAAAAAATTTAGACAAAAGTTTTTGCAGTTATTATAAAAACCAAAAATATCTGTCACTGGTAGATCAAGCTATCTGATAGCAAGAATTGTAAAAAACAAATTACTTATTGTACAAAATATTTCATATTAATTTATCACTGAAAAAAATTTGCCCAATGATTTTAAAGTACTGGGTGCTTACATTCAAGTATTTGAAGATCGTATATATCTAATAAATAAATAAACCATGCAATAAAGAAAGATTTCAGACAGTTACAAAATAAACTGCTTTTGTAACTGTCTGAAATCAGCATGTACAAATAACTATTATAACACTAAATAAAATATTCAAATTTAAAGCCATTAAAATTACCTATACCAATATTGACTAATAATATCATTCCTCAATCAGAGATTAGAATATTGCACCAAAGTTATTTTCGGACAGTTAATTTGGTTTTAGTTTCCAGTAAACAATGAAAGTATCCATTTCTTTTAAAGTGGCTTTTTTTATGATAAAATTTAAAAAACAAAAAATAATGCATGCAATATAATTTTATAACAGAATTAACAATTTAAATTTAGAACATATTATTCGATTTTTTTCAAGAAAAGAGGGAGAATGTAAAGAATTTTCTATATATATATATATATATTAAAAAAAAGAAACATATATAGAAAAATGAGATTTTGAATAGTATAATCTATATGCAAAGAAAATTATTAGATGCACTTGTTTTTAATACTCTAAAATATTATAAACTATTTTAGCAAAGCAAAATGAATTTATGCATATTTACATAAATAACAATGAAATACACATCATAGCATCAATAGGGTATGCTATCATGTGCTTAGATGAAGAGAAATGTAGAGTATTCCATGTTTGGTCCCAACACCATTATTTCAAAGCTGCCAGTTTTATTAAAATGCTATTTTCATTAAAAAAATTAGTTTACAAAATCAATAGCTGTTTCTGCATATTTCACTGCAGGACAAACATCACAACTTCAAAGAGTATTTTTTTTTTTTTTTTTTAATTATTAAGAATATCACATTTAGAACATTTGTGACCACAACACTTCAACAGATCCTTTCTTTATTCTCCAGTGACTTGAGTATTTTTAGTATGGAGCCACTTGATTTTTCTTGGAATGATTCTTCTTTCAAATACATGAATACTAAAAAGTGAAAATAAAAATCGGAAGTTAAAAAAAGCAAGCGTGTAAAATTATGTAAATGAAGACCTTTCGTTAATAAAAATAAGTCATTTAAAATTCAGGAATGAATCAGCACAAAAGTTTTGAACAAAATATGAACTTTTATTGATGTATGTTTTAATGCCAGCTTTCCAATGCAACATTTTAAATTTATACTTTCTAAAGTAACCATTTGAAAAAGAAAAAAAACTAAAGGATTTGAATTTAAAACAATTTAATTTGATGAAACTTTTTACCTTTAGTGATCTACAATCAGAGTTTCCGCTTATAAGATAATATAATTTTTCAAATGATGGGTAATTTGTAATCTAGTAATTTTTTTTAAGTTTATGATTAAATAAATGAATAAATTTAATTTTAATCAATATATTGTAATTTGTAGTTATTAAACTCAATGCATCTCTCTATATACTTCCTAAAAACATTATTCATTTAAAAAAAAATAGTTAAATTGTTTAAACAATTTTATTATATTTGAAGTTGTTTACTTGAGATACTGAATATATATATATTTTTTTTTTTTTTTTTTTTGTACATTTTGAATAATTTTAAACTTGTTTACAATTCAATTATGAATTATTTTTTTAAATATTCGATTTTTTTTATTCATCAATTTCTTTAAAATAATTTAAAAGGATAGTAATGTTAAAGAATATATATTTCTGCAATTTTTCTTAAACTGTAGAATATACCGATAGAGAAAAAGAGCATTTTATGGCATTTTGTTTTACATTTTAATAAAATGTTAATTTATACAGTTAAATGAAAAGATAGAGAAAATTATTTTAAGAGTTAGAGAAAATTAAAGTATAGAGAATATGAAAAGATATAAAAAAAAAAAAGGTTAAAAATATAAACTAAAAGGAAAGAAAAAAATATAAAAAGTTATTTAAATTATAAAAAAGCAAACCTGAAAGGAATAAGAGGGAAAAGAAGGTATGAGAGGCAAATCATTAAAATCACAATGATTCACTTGATTCATTAGTGAATGAGCTTGACATGTAAGCTCTATTTGATCAGGTGTTTTTCCAAAAACAATCATTTCCCATTCGGCATGCTATAAAAATAATATTATCATACCAATTTTAAAAGTAACACAAGGGAAAATTTCTTAGCTGCCAATGCAAAAGTAAAATGTCTAGTAGATTTAAGCTATTTTCATTGATGTACTTTTTAGTATTAATAATAATATTATTATTATTATTTCAGATTCTGAATATCACTAGCATAGATAAAATTTTTTAAAAATTGGAAGTTTACTCATTTAAACTCATCATAGAAAATTTAATAATTTAAATTTGCAAATATAAAAAAATACCAGTTTAATATTAAAATATACTTTAAATAATTCTTTACATTATATTTTTAATGGAAAAAAAATCAGATAGATAAGAATTACATTTTAGAAAACTAGCATCTTTACTTTAAAAGAAAAATTGTTAGTCCAGTTATTATCAATATTTTCAGTCGCTATTACATTTTCTAGATTTTTATTAAAAACCAAAACAGCAAAATGTTGCATTTTTCTATGAAGAAACAAAAACAATTTTTATCTATTGGAATATAACCAAAATGATATTCAAGAAACATATTTAAGCCTTATTTCTATTGAATATTATCTCTCCTCCTTTAATTATTTATTTTTAAATATTTTTGCACATTCAAAAAATCTCTCTAATTTGCTCATTTTTTTAAAGTCTTTTAATTTTAATTGTAGATATATGATATATTGATGATATGACATGACATGACTGACATGATATATTTTACTCATAAGTGCTGGGATTTTTCAAAAGTTTCAGAAGAGCAAAAGATTTATTTAAATATAATAAGAAATCAAAGAAAACTTCTATATATTCAAGACATTTGACAATTATGAAATACATGAAATCAAAATTTACACTCTATATAAACATGAAAAAAATTAAGGAAAATTAAAATACCTTTTCAGTTGGATTGAAAGATACATTGTTATGGCTTTGCATAAAAGGCATGTACATATTTTGAAGTCCACTTTCATACTGGTACTGAAATAAGATAAATAATTTCAATGTTGAAAAAAAATTTGTAAAAACATATAAATTAATCCATAATTAAATTAAATTAATTTAAAATATTTAATCTATTAATTTTATTTCATTCCATATTTAGGTAAATAATTTAATAACAATCTTGCATTTTGATTTTATAACAGACTAATTCAAAAAGTAAAAATTTTATTTATAATGAAATTATTGAAAATTATCACGAAAATGCAGTTAAAACTTATTTGGAATTTACTTAAATAGTATATTATAAAAATGAAAAATGCTTGCTAACCGGAGATCCTGAATGTGCAGTTATTGTGCTGTCAGAATTTGATATACATTCATAATCTGTTGGACCATTTTGGGTTGGAGAACACCATAATTCATTCTCCATTTTACCAAACCTGTCAAGATTTGGGCTGAAATTCTAAAATGAAAATAATAATAATAATTAATAAACTAATTGCAAAATTTAATTACAATAGATATTGAAATGTCAATAAAAAAATGCACTATCATGGCATCATATATATTTATAGACAACATTTTTTAAATATGCGAATTTATTTAGAAAATAAAAAAAATCAATTTAAATATTGAGTTGGTCTCAAGATATAGTTATTGATATAAAAAAAGTTTAAGTTTGGGTTTTCCTTAAAAAAGTATATTTTGTAAAAAATAATTCACATCGTAAAAATCGATCAAATTTTGTAAAAAATAATCATTTCTGAATTAATTAAAATAAGCGTAACTTTTTAATAAACTTGTAAAAAAATTTTTTTTTTTTCAAACAAAATTGAACATTACAGAATTTAATCACTTTTATAAACAACGTTATAAATTTTCTAAATGATATAATCATTAACATCATTAGAAAAGAAAAAGAAAAATTTCAAAGTGACTTATTTAGCAATTAAAAAGAAATTTTTTCAACATTTATAACATTCATTATGAATTTCATAAATCTTTTTTCTTTTTTGCATGATATCTATAACTATAATTTTAATTAAATATAATAAAATTAAAATTATAATAATAATAATTATAATTTTAGACATAAATATAATTAAAATAATGAAGTCTAAGGTATATAATGTCTTCATCAGTTTATTTGATTTTAATAGTAAAAACTTTAATTTATTCTAATATAAGATAAATGGGAGAAAATTGACATATACTGCTTTGATTGCCATGAAATGGGACAGTAAAGTATGAAATTTGTTTATGCATGAAATAAAACAAAGAATTACATACAAACATAAAAACAATGCTGAATTTTCATAAGATGAAGTCATATTGGAGTCATTAATCAAAAATTGTTTAAAGCCAAAACGAAGAAACAAAACTGACATTAATAGAGTATCTGAGCACCCCTCACTTGCATACAAAGTTATCATGCTTTCCAAGCGATGGGCAATTATTGCAAAGAGAACTAATCACAATTCATCCAGTAGAGCAGTTTACTGTGAGAGTCGCTGGGGTAGAAAACCTTTACACACAGCATAGCCGAGGGAATCTTAAAGATTTTCAATGGGTTCAAGGTCAGGCAAGTATAATAACCACTCCATACGTGCAATTCCCTCACTCTCCATGTAGTCTCTGACAATCACAGCTCTATGGGGATGCATATCATCACTCATTAAAACGAAAGTTGCAGTGTATAATCTTGTGGTTTGGTCTAGAACTTTGCCCACAATTATGAGTGATGTTTGATGATGTTCTGGATGTTTGATGATGTGCCTTCTTTTCTTGCCTTTACATACTTGTCATCTGACTATAGATGCAACTAATCAATCAATAAAAAATCACAATCTATCAACAAAATATTGCCCCAATAAGAGGACTATTTCACCAATTAAATTTAATCCAATTGACATGTTGCCAATGCCACTTTAATCGTGGCCTTGGACGGATAAAGAAACACAAACTCTATGTACCCAGGCATATGGTTCATTTATGTGTAGCCTCAGATGTACAGTAGTGGAAGATATTGTATTATCAATGTACGAAGCAATAAAAAATGTCTCATGTATGGAGGTTGTTTTTGATTTCACTTGGCTACAACAGCAATACCTCTCACTTCTGAATTGTAACCCTTGGTCAAGCAGTCAAGGTCTTAATTCAGTGAAATTACAGAATGATGAACACTGAAAAAATAGCAACATCTGTGATTAATTGTTCTGCTTCAATGTGTTCATGCCAGCACTCAGAATCTTCCCTTCATCTTCTAGAAGCCATCAAAACACGTCTGTCTTGAAAACAAAACATAATGAAAGTTTTATCAGCATTTACATACAATACTTGTAATCTTTCACAGTGCTGACTTTTTATATGACTGCCTTTTCTACATATTTTTAAACATAAAATCTTGATAAAATCATAACATATTTGCATACTTCCATTGAATGCAGTGAATTACAACCTCTCCAATTCAGATTGGCTTCTGAAAATTAATATTTTCCTCTGTGTGCTTAACTTTAAGCAGTGAGAGTATGGATTTACAATTTTAAAAATGGATTTAACTATTTAAAAAAAATCATAATTAGAAAATAAATTAAATCTTACGTTGATCACATTAGAATCGCATATTCCATAATCTTGATTTGGATTACAATTTCCTTGAACTTTAGAAACTTCATTTTCAATGAACTCTCTTATGTCTTCTAAAGGAGTATTAGAAATAATCTGCAGAAAATAAGGAAAGGTTATTTTTAAAGCGTTTAATTATGTAAAATTTAAATGCAAATTTTTTTTTTGCTACTTAAATAACTTTGCAGTACTTGTACAGATATGCATTTAAAAATTAATATGAAATATGAAGAGTATAATTTTTTTTAATAGTCTATAAATGCATTCCAATTTTCCGCAAAATTCTACTTCAAAAGAATGAGTCCTTTCTTAAGGAAATATTTTTCTAAATTATAATACACAATTATAAATCACTCCTTATAACCTCAAAATAATTTACAGTTATATTCAATTTAAAATCTATTTTTACTACTTAACAATTTATAATAAAGATCTTAAGATGTCAATACCAACACTAAGTTCTGATATTGAATATAGTCTTTATATTTTATGAGTTAAAATTTTAATAAAATTGATTTGTTGATAATGAGAGAAAAACAATTTATGTTATTAATATCTATAATAAAATTATGGTAGACGTTTTTTAAGAGAATAATACACAAATAATAAGATATAAATTTATATTTATTAAATAGAAATAATAAATGAAAAAGTTGGAAAATGTTTCATATCTGGAAGAAAAAAAATTTTCTAGTATATTAAACAATCTTAATTATAATTATCCTAGTATATTAAACCTATTAATCTTTATCTGTTAAAATAAAAGCAAACAAAAAACATTAGGAAAATTAAATCTTTTCCTCACTCAGTATATCAACTATTTAGCCATATTTATTACATCATTTTTTTTGTGTTTTGTTTTATCATTTTATGTAAAATTCATTGTAATTTCAAAGCACACATTTTGAACTTAAAATTAAAAAAGTGCAATTTTATCAATATTGTAAGGTCATTCAATTATTTAGAAATTTAATTTATAAAAAGTTAAAATTTCCTACAAAATATGTACAATAAGGTGCACAAACAAAAATATTTTAAATAATTCATAAATGATTAATATATAATACACCATACTTACATTTTGTAACATAGCAGGACCATCCTTTTCAAAATCAGCTAAAACACTTTTTATAGGAGTTGGAGTTCGAGGTAATGATTCAAAATTCATATGCTTGGATGTATGCATTGAACTACAAGGAACATTATTGATTACAATCTATTTTAATACATATTTTTTAAAGAACTGTTAAGAATATTTAGAAATAAAATGCACCATATATGCACATCTTAGGATTAGAAAAGCTAAATGAAAATTTTACAAGAGATTTCTTTTGTTTTCACCGCTGATTTTATTAGACAGTAACTGAATTTATTAGTATCAAACTTATAATTTAATCTAATCGCCTACAAAAGCAAATTAAAATATTTATATTATTAAAATATTACTTGAAATTAGCATGTACTTTATGACATTAAAAGTAAATCCTATCTTTTTTCCCCCCCCCCCCCCCCTTTAATTAGAAGTATTTTCAAAATTAATTTTGGTATTAATAACTGTAAAACATAATTTGTTATTTGAAAATTAATTTGATTCAAATGTTTGAATCTATAAACATTTGAATTTGAAGTTTTGCAGAAGAACTTTCATAAGATACTGAATTATATAATATATTCAGGCATTTTTTTGAATAAAATTCAGATACTTATGAATAATCTTATTAATAACAATTGTAAAGCTCAAAATGCTAGATATACTCAAAAGACTTACTTTTCACTAGTAGTAAAAGAAGCGTTTGTTGCAGCTAATTCAGATATAAGCATGGAATTAGTAACTTCTCCATACATTTGATTGCCTTGTATTATACTAAGATTTGAAGGCTGAAAAGAGTATTTAAAATAAGAAAAAAGGGTTGAACATGGAAAAAAAAATTCAAATACATTAAAACTAAAAATCATACAACTGATTTATTTGAGTAAATATTATTTATTTATTATGAGAAGTGGGAAGAAAACATTTCACCAGCTGAAATTTGCGTGAAAGTATCCCCTCCCACAATTTATAGAACAGAAAATGTTAATCCATAAACCTTTTTGCTGTGAAATAAGTTTCTTGGCTTGATAATAATACTTCAAGTATAAGCAAATAAATATTTTTAACTGTTTAAATCAATATATTTAATGCATGAGAAAACTTTCATACATTTTTTTCCAAAATGATTTCAAAAAAATATCCTAAGAATGGAAAATATAATAATTACCAGAGAACTCGAATATAAGCTGTTTTTTGAAGTTATATTGCTTGTATCAGAAATGCTTATTACACCAGGAAAAGACTGCATTGAAGTGCAATATAAGTCTTGAAAATCAGCAGGATTTCTAAATGTTTCACAGGTATCGTTAGTATTTACAAAGTTAGGATCAGCTGATAATATGGATTCTATATCCTTCAACTGATCTTGATATTGTATTAATGCTTCAGCAGCTTTATTGTAATCTATATCTAAAGCTCCATCAAAAGCTGTAAAATTGTCACTAAATTCACTGGAAGTTTTACACATTGTATATTGTGGATAAGTAGTTAAACCCATATCACTTCTGATGAAATTAGAACAATCAGCAAGAGGTTGGTTCAATTTCTAGGAAAATGTTAAGGTGGAAAATCAAAATATGACATTATTTATATTTCAAAAGAAAATTTTTTTTTTCTTCTTTTTTGTTCATAAAAATGAATTTTTTTATATAGAAAATTAAACTGAAAGAATTTTTTTTAATTAACAATACAAAATTATCAAGATTGCATACTACATAATCATACATTATATGTCTCTATATAAAGATTTAAATAATTAGTTAAAGATTACAATTTTTTCTTGGATAAAATTCATTCAAGCATAGGATCTTACTTTAGTTCAATAACATTTTTTTGTACATTAAATTTAATTCCATACATTACATTCAATTAAAACTCTATAAATAACACTGATCAACATCAAATTCTTTTTGTTGAAAATAATAATTCAATATTATATATTCCCCACTATTAGATCCAAATACAGCAAGGAAGTAGTTATGCCGAGCGCAAATTTTTTTAGAAGATAAAATATTTAAAAATTTTGTAACTAATGTAGTTTCCACCTTTCTACTTATTCTAGCTGAATTTCTCCTTGTAATTTTACCCAATGAAAAAATATGGAAACACAAGGTCCTCAGAAGTGGCAACACTTCTTCACAATTTCTTGCTGAAACATTTACACTGAAAGCATTCTATTTTACTTCGGAATATGCTTTATATTTGCAAAAAATATCAATAGTTTTTTTATGGATTTCAAATCTCAGTTTCAAAAACTTATTAATAAAACAGCTAAGCAGACTGGGTTTAAAATTTCCTTTCAGTATATTCCATGCTGTCTTTCTGTCTTCAGTGTCAGCAGGTTAGAATTATTATATTCCCTGAAAAATAGTTGTATAGCTTGTTATCTTTTTGCCACTGGTAAACTTTCTTTTTGGTTCATTTGCAGGATAAGGAGTTTGTGAACTGATTATAAATTCCCATAAATCATTATAGATTAACAAAACCTTCATATTAATCTTCTAACTTAATTACAATTATTCTCTTCTAGTAATTAAAAGCATTCAGCTTTGGAAAGCCCAAAATAAAACTTGTGTCAAGGTCAGCCCTGTTGATCCCTTATAACTTTCAATAAGCAGCATTACATTTTAAACTTGCATAAGCAGCCCCAATCAAAAATGATGGTTGGCAATTAACAAATGCATTTTTGCTTAATTTTAACCAACTTCTTAAGTTAGTCTACTAAAGTTCATGGACAGTGCATAATTATTTTAATAAATACAGCATCATTTGCTCACCACAATAGATTAAAAAATATATTCATACAGAGGGAGGAAAAAAAAAGCAAGGAACAACAAACCACAAATAACTCCTCCACTATCATGATTACAATTGCTTTCATTTATATTCAGAATGGTGTGCCATCAAATAATGCATCATGCCCATCAGTTTGCTTTGCATAATGAAAAAATTGTTTCACATAATTGTAATAAATGAAATTAAAAGTTACAGTTCAAATATTTCAACAAATTTGCTTTGCACTATTTCCCTTTAAAAAGAATGCATTTAAAGTATATCTCATAAAACTTGGACTTAAGTAATCTTGAAACAGTTTTTAAAGTGATAAATAGAGAAGATCAAAGATTTTGATAAATTTAACGCATAAACAAGTTAAAGTTAAGAAAAATTATTTTCAGAGGACTTTGGGGACTTCAAGTGAAACAACTAGTTGTTCAAGATTGTAATTAAAGAAAAAATTGAATGCTGCTGAGAAAATCAAATGGAAAGCCTTCGAAAAAAGAATAAATAATTTTCATTATAAAGAAACTATGGAGTTTATTTTCTTCATCTAAGGCATTAAGATGTAACGTCTCTTATAATTTTATTTCCTACATTTGCATTTGCTCTTTTTTCTGAACAATTTTGGAGTGGTCTCAGAGGACGATTTTGGAGTGGCATGTAAAAAAATTCCACCAGAATTTAGCTCAAATGAAATCAAAATATATTAGTGAATTGCTGCTAAACACCAATACTGAATAAATTGAAAGCACAATACAAGAAATAAATGTCAACTAAATGAGTTTCATGAGAGATTTTATTAAAGTTAAAAATAACTAGGAAAAAATAACTTTTCTTTTTGTGTTTTAATTTTAATTTTGTATTGTAAATGAATATAAATATTTTTGATTAATATAAAACTTACTTTTCCTTCAAAAGAAGTGTTAGAATATAGGATAAAAAAATACTTTTTACGGTCTATACTCTAATTTATATGTTGCTAACATTATTCATAAATATTTGAAAGGATACTTTCTTCCTCCCTTTGCGAAGAATAGTTGGTAGAGTCTGCTTTGTAAGCTGGGCTTCAACAAAAGAATTGCTCATGTGATTGCTTAAAAGTGCATCTAAAAAAATATATAATAATATGGAAAATTTTAATTTCTAAGTAGCTTTTTTGATAAAATTATTTAAAGTGGAAATATTTGAATAGAAGTTGAACTTATTTTCAGGTAATTTTATTTTGTCATAAAATATTTATTGCACACATAAAAAGATATTAAATTTAAAAGATACATTAGTTTAAGTAATAGTCATAACTAAAAATATTTTATTAAAGTAATAATTAAGTTTATAATTAAAAAACATTTAAGAACTTTAGTTCAAAAAAAATTTACTTTTGAAACTAATTTTAAAATAAATAAAAATATGAATAAATAGATGAAAATACTGGTATTATTTTCACAAACTGTCAGCAAAATTTATCAGATACAGATTTGTAAGAAATTTAGAATATTCACATTAATGATTTTACTAGAAATATTTAATATTGCAAATCATACCTTCATTTTCTTTTTGAAAAGGACTAGAATTTCCAATTGGTGATGCACTAGAGAATTCTGGAGATTTTTGATCCCCAAAATTGGAAATTGCTGAATAATGGACAATTTGATTTTCTTCTGAAGTTTCCATCTTTATACTATCAAGGCTTAAAAAGTAAAAATAGACAATAAATTTCAGATTAAAATGTTAATCTATAATTAAATAATTTTTTTAAATATGTTTTTAAGAAATGAGAGGCTTTACCAGTAATCTGTAACATTATATTCTATTAATCTAAAAAAAGTTATAAAAACATATTTTGCAAGAAAGCAAATTATTATCTAATAAGAATTTGTATGGATTGATGGAGTATCTTGATCGTACAGTCACATCTAACTTCTATGTAGAACTATAAATAAAATTGCTATTTGTCATTGAAAGTTATAATAAAAAGTTAAGGAGTTTTAAAATTCCTTAATTCAAATTGATGTGATAGAACAAAAAGGAGTCCTATGAGAGAGAAAAGGAAATGCCCAATAAATTGATGAAGGGAAGAATTAAAGTTCTGCAATCAAGGTTTGCAGTAATGATATTTTAGAATGGTGAGGAAATAGGACTATTATAAATTTTGATTCAAAGAAATATATTTGTTTCTTGGTGAAGAGTACAGTTTCGGTTTTGTCAACTTTTGAATATATTCTTTTATTTTATATAAAAGTAATCCAACCACCAACCATATGGAAATTTGGCAAGCGGGCAAGTCGGGAGAATTAAAAAAAAAATAATAATAATGTCTCATAAGAGAAAATGACATTTAAGAAGGATTTTAATTGCAATAAAAAGAATTTCAATTTGTAATAATTTAAAGTTTAGATTACATGATATTAAAAAAAAAAACTAAATGAAAAAATTCCACACTAACTGTCATACTTTTTTTCTTACAAAGTAACTTTGTGGCATATATATCTGACTAGCACCTAAACAAAAGTAATTGATTTGCTATTCCACCCTATAAGTGGCCAGACTATATATTATTTAAGCTTGGGAATTTGATTATTTGTAAAAATAATTTCTGAGAAAAACATCACAACAATTCAGTTATTTTGTACTTTAAAAGAAACACTCAATTTCAGCAGCTAATGAAGAGCACTTGTTAAAAATTTAACACAGAAATGAAATTGTTATAATGTTTATAAGGGTTTTTATAGTTAATATTAACTAGCCAAAAATGAAAAATCATAGAAAAATGCAATGTAATGCAAAATTCTTGAGAAACTTTATCAGCTATTGAATCTTGATATGAGTAACTTATTAAGTAAAACTTCAGATTTTCTATGCTATTCCTTAATATTTAAGTCACCATCAGTATATTTATCAATTCATTTAAATATCGTTAAATACATTTTTATAATTAATATATTTTTACAGTGATAATTAAAATCATCTATGATTTCTGTAGATTACAACTTCACTTTCTTTATTTAATTAACTAGTATTTATACTTTAGATAGTCATGCATGTATATTTTAGAAAATTATTTTCTATTTATGTGGCATAAAATATTTCAAATTGTATAACATTTTAATAATTAATTTATAATTAATATTTGTTTATTCGCTTTGAAAGTTAAAAATTCTACATTCTAGAATGCAAATGTAACACGAAATGAACAATGCTGTTTTGAATTTCATTAATTTATAACTTAATTTTAAAATAAGTCATTCTATTAGATAAATGTAATTTTTTTTACTCATGAAAACAGAAGTATAGAAAGAAGCAAAAAAGAATGGTTCGATAACACAAATTACGTTAATATGTAATAAATTATTAAATTATAACGTCTTTAATAATACAAATTAAGGACGTTATCATACTGTATAACATCACAAGAAGGAAAGAAATTTATTAATAAAGCACCTTATTTATTTAAATAATTAATTAAATAATAATGTAACCTACTTAGTTTTGCTCATGGATATGGAACAATTGGCTTCTTCTTGCAAAACTGAATGCGGAGAATTTTGATTTACATTTTGAAATGGCATCAAATTAGTGTTTGTATTCCACAATTCTTTATCTGATTGGGGAGATGACATGAATTGCATAGGGTAATCATTAGTTTGAACTTGAAATGTTGGTTGACTGTTAGGTGGTGTTGGAACAGATGGTACTACAAATAAAAGATATGCAATTAACATAATATATTGTATCAAAGAATCAAGTATTATAATTAAAAAGTATAAATACAGAGTAGCCAACATAGGAAAATTTTTATGCTCGTTAGTAGTGCGAGGGGGGGGGGAGGGATTAAGAGGCAAATACATAACATTAGCAACTAATCAAAATTATACTAACATTACCACAAAATTCACATCCACAGAGATGCTTAAATATAGATTTTTCAAATTAAAATATTTTATTAAAATACGATAAATTCAGTTTGTTTAATGTTGCTAATATGTGTGCTGAAACTCAATAGATTTTTATTGTAGATTAGATTGCATACATGTTATAGTTTTAACTATATAATGCAGTACAATATTGTAAAATAAAAACATAAGCATTGCAAAAGTGCCAAAAAATTCACAAAAATTTATAATAAAAAAAGCTTAAATAAAGATCTCTTCATTTTGATAATCAAGGAAAAATCTAATAGCGACAATATATTTATCTGTATACATTATTGAGTAAGATTTATTATTGCTTTATTATTTTAAATATTTGCATAATATTTTTAATTATTTCCCAAAAATCAATTTAAAGTATTTTTTAAATTGTGTGAAAATTTAAAAACAGGAAGATTAAGCATTATTCACAAGAGCAGAAAAGATTGAAAACAGTTAAATAACAAGATATGATTATAGATGTAATATATAAAAAATATATAAGTGATTAAACGATTTGTTGTAGGAAAATTTCATACAAATTGTAAATACAATAAAATATATATATATTTTTTTTTTAAATTTAGAATGTAGTTAAAATAAAAATAAAAAAAAATTCAGTTAAAAAAATTTAGATATGTAAATTAAAATCTCAAAAATACAAATAAAAATTAAAATTGTAATCATCACTAAAGATTTAAAATACAGCTAATTTTTTTAATCAAAAAAATTTTATTAATTAAATTGTTATGTATATGTTGCATTATTTAAGTTACTAAAAATGAATACCATATATGATTCAATATTTATATATATAATATGAATTAAAAAGCAAAAACTGTCTCTGCCAATTTGAACTTGAAAAAGACAAATATGAAATTTTTATTTTTGTCATTGTAAAACAAATAAAAGCAAAATGAAGATAAGTTTCCAGCACTAGACTTTTAATGAAAAACAAAATGCTATACAAACAACAAAACAAATTCAAATAATTTAAAATCATTAAACCTCAGAAAAGAATATTTTATTGTGGCATTCTTTGAATATTAAAAATTTGCATTAGTTTTGTTTAGTTGATATTTTTAAAATTTCAAAAATTTAAATTACTTCTTTACCTATTTAGATTTTAAAATATAAAAAAAAGAAGATTATGAAAAAAATACATACTTTGATATATAGGTGTACCAGGTTCAGATTTATAGTATGCAGGAAGAGGAGAATACTGATTTTCTTGACAAATCTGATCCTATGTAATTAAAATTTCATGTAATTTATAAAAAAAAGTAGTTTAAAAACAAAGTATAAAAAGTTAGTAAGTTATATTTTTCTTTACCATTCCATTTTCTTCAGAATTTTGTAAATTATGAAGATCAGGATTGCTCAACTTGTCATCCATATCAACTCGTTTTTTCAAAGTAGAATTCCAATGATTCTTTATTGCATTATCTGTCCTGGAGTTGAAAGCAGAAAAAAAGAGTTAATGATTGCCAGAATGAATAAAATAAAAGTATTTTAAATAAGTATTAAATTGGAAGTTGTATGTATTTACATATAAAACACATAGACCTTCATTTTATAATTCCAATTTTTTTTTAAAGATCAATAACTAAAAAAAAATTATTTTGAGAATTTCATTTTGAATCAAACATTTTCATAAATAAATCATTTGAAAAAAAAATTACGTAATATTGTCAATAAAGTTATCATTAATCTATTACCAATTTATATACATATTTACACAAAAAAAAGCTAGAAAAATTCATATTAAAATGGATATAAAATTTAATTTATCAAAATAACTACAACTAAAAGTAACATCTTCAAATAAATACAACTAAAAGTTATTTCAGAAGATACATTTCCTTTTTAATTTATAAGATATTTATATTAAACATACAATTATTTAATGTTAGTCATTAAAATTACCTTCCAGGTAGAAGTTTTGCAATTTTAGCCCACTGATTACCCCACTTTCCATGGTATTCACAGATAATTCTTTCCTCTTCAGTGGTCCATGCAGTTTTTTTAATTTCTGGATTTAAATGATTGTGCCATCTAACATAAAGTAAAAAAATATTATATAACTTATTTTGTAATCATTAAAGTGAAGGTAAAAAAAAAATTAATGACTGGAATAAAACTAACCTTTCTCGACATTGTTTTCCAATTCTCCCACGGAGTTGCTTAGCAATTAATGTCCATTTCTGAGGACCATGTTTTTTAACCAATTCAACAACTTTTTGATCTTCCTAAAAAAGAATAAAAAAATATAATTTTTAGGATTTTCATTAAAAAGTTAAAAATCAATAAATGTATATTTATTTTTTTATTGTAAAAATATTAGTTTTATCATTATATCTAAAATAGCTATATAAAATGCAATTTTAAAACGAAAGCCTGTAAATCAGCAGGGAAAAGGGAAGAGAATATGCTTACATGTATTCATCATGCACAAATGATTACAAAAATACTGATAATAAGCTAATATAATAATATAATATATATATATTTTCATGCAAAATATGTTAATCATGAAATGAAATAATACTTTTAATAGTATATATCATACTATGGTAACACAAAATTTTGATTTACAGTAGATTAAACAAAATATATTCTTAATTAACCAAATTTTATTTTATATAGGTATAATTTAAAGATAAATAAAAGGTAAACTTTTTTAGTTTGGCTTAGGTTATCAGCACATTTTAAATTAAGGAGTTTTTTGGGGGGTTTTCCCATATAAGGAGGAGGATGGAAGGGGAGGGAAAGATCTTTATATTTTGATTGGTTTACTTAACAAACAAAAAAAAAACATTATTTTAATAAATTATAATGAATAGAATTGAGAATTCATAATATTAAAATTAATTTCTAAAGCATCATAATTCGAACCATCATATCTTAACTAAATTCTTCGTAACAATTGGCAAATCTGCAACAAAATAAATTTATCATAAATAAATAGAACACTGAATGAACAGCATGTATATACTTGAAAAAATTGATAAAAAATAATATATAAAAATCATTATTCTAAATAGCAAACATAATTTATTATACATAGCACTTACTTCTTTAGTCCAAGGACCTTTCACAAGATCAGGATCAACAACCTTCTGCCACCTTTGCTGACACTGTACATCTGTACGATTCGGCAAGTGGTTGGCAATTTTCGTCCAACTTAGTTCCCCAGCAAAAATTTCAACAAGATTTTTCAACTTCTCATCCTATGTAAAAACACCAAAAGTTTTTAAATATTTTTTATTTCATAATACATTCCAGTAGTTTAATTACTTATCTACTAATAATTAAAATATCTACTTAATAGCATACAATTATAAAGAATGTCTTTTTTTTCATCTTTAATGTCATATGGCTTGTTAAGCATAAAAAGATAATGACTTTTAATTTACAAACTTGTGTGTAATAAAATAAACATCAATAAATTAAAAAAAATTTCATAACAAATTTTAATTTGAAGTAAATAACACTGGCATATTTATTAATCTATAAGCTTTCATTATTTTTTTCAATAACTTATTTTAGTTGTAGCTACTAGTATATAAATTCTTAAACAATTAAAAATATCTTTTTTTAAAAAAAATCTCAGATATCTAACTACAAAGTTTATTAAAGATAATAACTACAAAGTTTATTACCATTTCCTAATTTTTTTTTTCACTGCAGAAAATATTAATTTAATGTTATGTTTTAAATATAGTTACTCTTGGTTAATTATTTTTATATAATTTTGTAATAAGGCTATTAAATATTTGTTCATCGGTTTTCAATAATATTTAAATTTTAATTTACATAGAATTCTGCCTTAATTAATAATTCTTAAATTACCACCAAGCGAAATAAATATTCATTAAAAAATATATTAAAATGCCACTGTTCATGTTGGTAAAATTATGTAGTTAATATTTATTTAAAATCTTTATAGGATTATTTCTATATTAATAATATAAATTATCCTTTCTTAGTAAATTTTAATGAAGCAAATACAGATATTCATTTAAATTTGGGCAACATCAAGCCATAACTTTAATTTCAATAAATAACTAATGAGACATTAAAATTATAAGAACAATATTTTATCTTTGTAATTTTTATTATTAATAATAAAAAAATAAGCAATAATAAAATAAAAAATGGAAACAAAAATTAAGTAGTATATTGTTAGGATGTTACTTTTCAATTAATATTTTAATCTTGATTAAATGTATCAATAGTTTTAGAAAATTTACTTCATAAACACTTTATAATTTTAATATTTAATTCGTAATTTGCTAAAAAAAAGGGTTACAAATGTTTGATAACAAATTAAGATTTATAAAATTAGTCTTCTATAAATTGTGCAAAAGGAAATTATAAGTAATACCTCTTCTTTAGTCCACCGAGCCTTGTTCACAGGTTTACTTCTAGAAAATTTTTGCATATCTGACATTAAACTATTAAAAGAACTGTTTGAATCATCACTGCTGTATTGATTTATATATCTAAAACAAAATAAAAAATTAATTTATCATAAATCAAAAGATAAATAATAAAATATTACTTGCATTTACTTTATTAAGAAATACTAAAATTTTACTCAAGATATTTTACTATGATAATATTCTTTTACTTTACAAATAACTCAAGTCGAAGTACATGCTTGACATTAGAATGCCATATTTTAAAAATTAACCTGATTAATTAAAATTTTTAATATTTTATAAAGAAAATTTTTTTCACTCAAATATTCTAAAGAGCACAATATGAAACTTTATGCAAAATAAATCATTTTAAATAAAGAATATTTAATGTAGCACATGCAGCATGTCTATTTATTAAAAATGAAATTCATAAAAAATAATATAATTATAATTTTTATAAGTTTTTAAATACTTGACATGTGTTTAAAAACTTATAAATAACCTCTCATTAAACAGAAACTGAAAATTTAAATTATTTTTGTCTGCTTTTGAATTATATGAAATTAATTATAAACAAATACTTCATAAAATAAATAATACACACAATAAGAAGCAAAAATATAACGAAAAAATTTCTTACTTACTAATCTTGTTAAAATAAAAATTTAACTTAATTAGTACAACTAACACAGCATAAAATTCTAATACATTTTTTTTTTCAATTAACGACACTTGACATAAGCATGTTAATTTTGCATCTATATAACAGAAAAACAACCAATAACAGTCCTAAAAGTAGAAACAATGAAGTCTATTTGAATGATATTAAATGAAATAATTTCTTATAAAAGGAATTCAATGATTCATTTTATAACAAATTTTGTTCATCTCTTTTTAAAATTATTTTCTTTTAAAAGCAGGATAAAAACCATTTTCTATATTAAGCAACTGATTATTAACCATTTATTTCAAAAAAAATATTTGGGAAAAAAAAAAAAAATAAAAAAACATACCTGAAAATAGCATGTTGAGTTCTAGCAACAAAGTTAACAGTTTTGTATAAAAGACTAGATAGAGAGCACACATAATTAAATCAAATCTTTGATTAATTTGTTTTCCATTGTGGTATAAATACTTATATAATTTCTGATATTAATTTCAAATATGTAAGACTTCTAGGTTTTGGTTTTAAAAAGGAAGAAACTACTAGAAGATACATGGACTAATATGATTTTAGGACAACAGAAGCAGCATATGCAATAGGGTTATAGAGAGCAGATGGTGAAGAGCTCTGGCGATAGCACATTTGAAAATAGCGCCAATTTAAGGGGACGAATCAACAGTGTTGGCTTCCGCGCATTAGAATTACTGGCGCGGAAATTCAAAGTGCCTCCATGAAGAGAAGTACCGCTACTTACAGTACTATTCGTTCTAGTTTTGAAAGTGTATCAATTTCAGAAAATTTTAACTTTTTAGATAATAATAATTGATTCGAAAAGAATTTCGTTGTTTATCGGTAAATAATACTAATTCAACAATCCTTAATTTCAATATTTTGAAAATGTAATTTTTATTAACCAATAAGTGCACAATTCTTTTAAGCCAAATAAATAATTTCCGTAAATAAATATAACTTTTAAAAGTTATTATTAAAAGAAAAAAATAACAAACACGATTTCATAATAGAAATCGTGTTTGTTATATTTTTCTTTTAATAATATATATTAAAGATTCTTGATGTTTTTAAAAGAGAGAAGTAATATTGGAAGAATGATTAATCATAATATCAATTTCTGTTATGTTATGATTTGTTCTGTTATTATATATATTATAATTATTCATTATAAAATATATAACCATTATAAGCCATTGTATAAACAATTTCCGTAAAACCATTGATAAACATTTTTTTATTACTTAAGGCAAAAAAGAGCGAAACATTTTTATTATTTTTAATGATTCAAAAATTAGAAATAAAATATTAATTTTAATTTGTATTAAAAATTCCAACTATAAAGAATCACTCATTAATATTTCTAGGTAAATGATAACATCATACAAATAAATCGCCGTAACTTTTCAAACACATTCAAGCCTGATCGCATTCAGCGATTAACAGCCATTTCCTGGTAACCCTATCAAATAAAAAAAAATAACACCTGGTAGGTTTCATGATTACAGACGTGGGGAGAAAAGGTCACGTGATGAAGGGGATAAACTCCCCTCTGGCCCCCTTTCATCTCTTCATACATAAGACACGACCGCTGTTCATAATTTGCTTTCATATTTACTATCAAGACTTTGATTTTATTAAATATAACCCAGTTAATTTTTTAAATTTATACATGCAGATCAATTAATTATAATTGTGTTTATAGAGAAGTTAACAATAAATTAAACATCACACATAAATTTTATTATTGTTAAAAAAAAATACGAAAAATTTATACGAAACAAGCTGAAGTAGGAAGTACTTAAGATTAGGAAGTAGAATAAATTAGATTACTCTGGAAATAAATATAGAAAAATGCCTTTTTCTGAAAAATTAATTAACTAAAACTAATTATTAACAAAAAATAAAACTTGCTTTTAACTAATATAAAAGCAAAATTTATTTATTTTTTTATTTTTTAATATTTCTTTAATATTAAAAATTCTTTAAATTTGTGAATAACGATTCATAAATGACACTTAGGGAATCATTTTTTTTTTTTTTTTTTTTTTTTTTTGAAAACAATTATTTTTTTAATTTTTTTATAAACTAAAACAAATTTAATTAGTAATTTTTTAATTAAAAATTTTTTTATACAAAATTATATTTTTGTAACACTATCTTAACTGTTTATAGATGAAATTGCATTGATCATAAAATTTCTGAAACAATCCCCTCTAATTATTTTTTTTTTATATTCATTAATTTTTTCTCAACAAAATTAAGCAAAGCAATATTTATAGAAATTTGGAAACATCTGGTCATATTTGTAAACATATTATCATTAGCAAACGGCAATTCAAAGCTAACAAAAAGAGAATATTTTTTTTTCGTTAGTTTTAAAACCAGAAAGGAGTAGGATTCCTTTACATATAAATTTTAAAGATTCATAAAAAAATAAATAAATAAAAATTATAGCAATAGAAGATTTTGTTTTTATAGTATTCCTTTGTATCGTTAGTGAATACTGTTATCGAGGAAAATCTCAGCATCTGCTTTTCAGACAGATTGCAAAGTAAGGTTATTTTCTGCATATGATATCGATATTAAGAGAAGTCACATAATGTAAGAAGTCACAGAAGTAACAAAAAAAAAAATTCAAATATGAAATTCCATTTATTTCGTCTTTACTAGAAACAAAGATAAAAAGACAGATGTTTATTTTTGCTTTAGTCTATAAAGCCTCATTTTTAACCTTAGCGTTCTTAGCAAGTTGGCAGATTGTTTTAGAGACCACCTGCTCCAAGGCTTAAAAAAGTCGTTTCAAAGCATAGAACCACACCCTCACTTGAAACCTTAATAGAATAGGTAAATGAAAAAAAAAAATTATTATTATATATATAATCTTTTAAACAAACAAATAAATGGGGTTTTTTTTTATCATTCACAAATTGTTTGATTTTTTTTTAAATTTAATTTTTCATATGAATTTAAATTACCCCCTTTTTTTTTTATTTCAATACATTGCTTAAAATTGTTTAATAAACCTCATCATTATTTTTACATTACGCATTTGCCAATATATTTTTATTTTTTTGCCTATTTATTGACATGAATAAAAAATATGAAAAATGAAAAGAATTTCAGTAAACTGAAAAATACGTCACGTAATGATACTAATTATTTAATGCTTATTACATAACGTACATTTATATATGAAATAATTAAGTTACTAACAACTGATTATGCTATCACGTATAATAATGAATATATGAAATAATTAAGTTACTAACAACTGATTATGCTATGTAATTAAACTAATTAAGCCTTGCATTCTTTTTAAACTTAAAAAGCATCAAAAAAATTATTATTTCAATAGGCATACTTATGCAGATAAAACGAAACCTTTTCGCCAATAATTCTAGTTTGTAAAACTTTTTCATCACTTATAATCGATAAAAAAAATAATAAAAGCCCTTTTATAATACTAAGTAACTATGGAAACATAAACTCATCTAAAATATTTAATATTACTTAATAAAATTAACAGTTTAATAGCAGATAATTAAAAATTAAATAGCTGTAATGTTCTCATTGATAATGGATGTGTTTAACGAATCTTTAATTTTTATATTATGATTTTCAACCTTTCAATAATCACAATATAATTAATAAATAATATTAGTATAGCTGAACCATATTTTTTTTAATCGAAAACAAATTCTGTACCTTAATTGAAGCTAAGGATTAAATTTTGAAAGATAAATTAATAAAAATACAAATTATTAGCCAGGAGTTCATTTCTTGAATAATTTAATCTTTGAATTAGTCTTGAATAATTTAATATTAGAACCTTTAGTAAAACATTTTGCTACTAATGAAACAGCTATATAGTTCAATTTAAATAAATTCTAATACGTTTTACAATTCAGTTTTGACTTTAAAAAATATGCTAATATAGACAGAAGTTCATGTTAATTTGGAAATTAGAGATTTATAGTTAATTTAGAAGTTACATATTATTTTAAAAACGAAATACAAAAAAAACTCTATTTTCTTTTATAAAAAAAAAATTATCAATTACAATTAATGAGTAAAATTTTGCAAATGATAAAAAGGAGTGCAAGAAATGTAACTCACTCATTTTGAAAAGAAAGAGACAAATCAAAAGAAATGTCATCCATTTTTCGTTTGCATTTACGAGGCGGTAAAATTCTTCTGGTACTTTTTTCGCTCATTTTGTTTTTTTAAAAGTTCTTTAACAGAAAATATATCCAAATTTTTAACCTTAACCAGCAATAAGCTTTAGATTTCTGCTGTGCCATAGAAAGTTCAGTGACTAATCAAGAGGAAATTCTTAGTAAATTTTCGCGCGCTTCATGTGCTTTAAGGTTCATGGACTTTCAAATTCACGAGGTTCATGCGCAGTGTAAATTATAAACGGTATTATTTTATTAAAATTTTCAGTGGTTCAATGCACTAGGTTCTGCACATGCTAATAATTAGGAGAGTAAATTTAGCTTAATTTAAATCCTCAGATTAACCATTTAGATGTGATTTGGTTTGTCGCTCTACGGTCATTTTGCGTACACAAGGGCTAAACAGACTGGGACCTACAGTTGAAAGTGGATTGCGAACCACCAACAAACATCCATGTCAATGCCAGGAATCGAACCTGAAAAATCTGTGCTACCAAAGACCAGAGAGCTAGCACACTTAACCACCCGACCATTTATAAAAGTTATTATTATTTTTTTAATTCATATACTAGTATATAAACAGCGTGTAGCTCACCAGTAGTTAAATTAACACTTACGGCTATTTCGATTTTGAGAAAGATATACTTAATTCGGTGTCATATTTCTTTAACTCAGAGTTATTGAAAATTATTCATTGATTGGAACTTGTACGTATGGCAATCTTTCCGCATATACTAGATATATGGCAAATTAATCTTCATTCCAATACTGAACTTGCTGGTTTCGACCGATTTGAAGATTTATAGCAAGGAAGGGGGGTTTTATATTATATCCAGAGTAGCTTACTATCTTTTTTTTTCATTTTAGCTTACAATTTTTTTTTTTTTTTTTCAAAATATAATAAGATGTAATCCTTTTAAAATAAAAAATTTTTTTAATTAAAATTGTTTTTTATTGTTGTATTGTTTAAAATTTGTAATTAAATAATTTCAGTTTAAATTGATGTTTTTTAGTAGGTACGCATAATTTAAATAGTAAATCGCTATTTATTTGTAATTATCGTTTATTTTAATACTCAGTAAATGAAAAAGAAAATAACTGGAGTTTCCCCGGTCAAATCCAAGTCCGATCATTAGGAGAATTATAATTAATTCTTTTTATACGTGCGTGTATAACCATCAAATATGTTTTATGTTAACTTTCGTATCATCATTAAAACTAAAAAAAAAATGAATTTTATTTGCATTTAAATGAAATTAATCATCTGTATTTCAATAGAGCAGTTATATAAATAAATCCCATATTTTTTTTACTTTAAAGATTTTTATTTGAATTTTGATTCCTTGCTAAAAAAATCTCTAGATATTTTTCTGCTGACTTTCTTCCACTCTTTATCCCACTTGTGGACAAACATTATTAGCGCATTAGCTAATTAGCATGCAAATTCGATTCTGGCAATAATATGCGCAGATAACATAGGAATTACGAGAAAGTCTGTTATCGACAATCGGATAGTCTGGTAGATTTTAGAGTTTTCTACAAAGCAAAAGTTGCCAGTTACGGAAGTCTTCCAAAAGGTTATTAATAACTAAATTCGCAAGACAGATAGTGGATCCGCCCTCCCCCTTCTTTGAGGTGGGTAATGCACAAGGAAAAAGAAAGGATAAAAATTCTGAGAATAAGCTCTAATAATATTAAAGGATAAATTGCAGAATTTTAAAAATAAAACTTTGATGTGGCAGCTTAAAAAATTTAAAATGTTTAAGATTGCTTTATTAATTATTGACAGAAAAGTTATGACTTAATGCATAACTTCCTAAAACATCTCTATAAAGTAAGGCATTTTGAACTCTCGAAATTTCATATAATGTTGTTGTTGTTTTAATCATAATATGTGTTCTTTACAGAACTACAACTTAAAAACAAAACCTTTTTAAATCATATTTATTGCATTTTGTGATATCTTATAAAATGGCCTTTTAGTCATATAATCATAGTTGTCTTTATATTTTTTCCTTATACACTACTGCTCAAAACAATTAGGGGATATTGTGAGTTTGGTATCAAATAACCATATAATAGATAACCTTTTTTAAAAATGAATAGAAGAGGTTAAAAAAGAAAATTATAATGTTGTGAATATGCAAATTTTGTCTGTGGCGTCGAAAACTGTGCATAAACATATTATGTAAGGAGTGATAAGCGACCTGTAAGAGGAGATTAAAAACAATTGGCATGCGTTGAATATTTTTGTAACAGTGAGTACGATGTCGCAGCTAGATGACTTAACTGAATCGGTAATCTGGAGGGCCACTGATTGTCTAGAGGGGTGTTAAACACAATTTGTTATAGCGGAAACGTTAGGAGTTTCTCAAAATGTCATTTGCAGGCGAAATCGGTTTTTGGAAACTGGAAATGTTCGCCAGAAGATCGGGACAAGGTTGCATATAGGCAAAACACAAAATGAGAATCAGTATTTAACACTAACAGCTAGAAGAAACCGCACAATGAATGCTACTTTCTTGAAATAGCATCTTCAGAGGTCTACTATTATCAGAGTTTCGATTCAGACTGTTCAAAATCGATATATGGTTTGCATTTCATTGACACAAGAGCATAGTGCTGTCCCCAGAAGGTGGGCGCAGGAGCATCTAGAATGGGAACGAGATGATTGGAGCAACATGCTCTTCACGGGCGAGTCCCGCTTTAGTGTACAGCATGACAATAGCTGTATTCTTATTTGGAAAGAACTTGATACATAGAATACTCCTTCATTTGTGTTAGAAAGTACCTAATTTGGCGGAGGTAGAGTGACGGTCTGTGAGTGACATTCTATCAGTGGCCCACCGACCTGCACATTATCAGAAATGGAGCACTAACGGCTCAGTAATATAGGGATGAGATCCCCAGACCTATTGTGTCCTTTACGATGCAGTAATTGGGGATGGATTCATTCTCATGGATGGTAACGCTAGGCCATACTGTGCTCAGCTAGAGGACAGTTTCCTTTTCAACGCAGGAATACTTTGAATGGATTGGTCAGCATATTCCCCACACATGAACCCAATAGAACATGTTTGGGGCATTCTAAGGAGAAGGGTTGCTAGAAGCTTATCATTCCCAAAAACAATTCAGCAGTTGAAAAGTCCTCTTCAACAGGAGTGAGAGAGAATATCACAGTCCTTCATTAATTCCATACCTCATCGTTGTGTGACATTGCTTTCAGTCAGGGGAAACTATACCCTTTATTGAAACTCATTAGCAACCAAGGAATCCCATTTTTTTTTTTTTTTTTTTTTTTTTTTTTGCCATTGTGCATTTTTTGTTTGCCGAAAAATATAGTAAATAAAATTTAATTATTGCTTGTTTGTTGCTTCTCTTTTCATGTCTTATAACACCTACACATCATATATGTCACCAAAACATTTTGTCATCTACAGTTTATACACAAAATCATAATATCTCCTAATTGTTTGAAGCAGTATATTTCTTCTATCCCCCTTAAGTACATCAATATTATAAGAAAAATATTATTATTAAATAAAGTATTTGATATTATATAAGTACATAATAAAAAATATTAAAGAAAAAAATGAGAATTAATATACATGATATTTTTTTCATTTTAGTTGGGGGAATATGGTTTAACATTTTTTTTTTTTTTTATAAAGCAAAAACTTTTACATTCCAGTGAGAGTTGTTCATATTTTGATATTATACAAATAAAACCCTGTTTATTTGTTTGATTTATAATTAAATTTAATTTTTTAAAATTATAGTTATTAGAGAAAGAAACTTGATTTTTTTGTAATAACTACTTGATTCTGAAATCTATCTGGGGAAAAAAAAGCGAGGGTAGGTAAATTCAAAATTTGGAAAAGACAAAACAGGAGAACAATAATGTATCATACATATATACCTAAAATATAAAAAGCAACCAATGTTTTTTTTTATTTCTACCAACTGATTAATACCATATAATTAGTATCTATATGCCAACAATTGTGCTTTTTATAGTTATTTTTAATATACTGAAGAAATGTAAGCATTTTATAATGCTCTGATCATAAAAAGCAAAAATGGAACACTAAAGCAGGAAAATAACATCTCATTTTTAAAAATATTTTTAAAGTATCATTAAACAATTCATTTGTACTGATTAACCCATATAATGGCACTGAAAGTTAGGTATAAATGATAGTTAAATAATATATTTGTACGTACATCTCAGCTTGATTGAAATCATGATTATAAGACTGTATTTTTGCATATTAATCTTCCCAATGCAATATATTTTTAATTTACAGGTGAAAAAGAGTTTTTTAAAGTAATTTAAAAGTATTCTTATTATTTTTATTTGACTTAATATTATATTAGAGTAATTGTATTACTGATACAATTAATGGATTATGCATGTTATGTTAATACAAAAAAAAAGTTCACCAATTTCAACAAAACAGTTACAAAAAGTAAATTCATTATTTTTTTTATCCTCTTGATTTACAATATTTGAATAAGCATGATAAATGAATGAATAAAATGCATATTCACATTTAAATAAATAATTTACAAATTAATATTTCACATCTAACTAAATATCTTGCAGCTAAAAAACATTTTAAGCTAGTTTTCTGAATTTAATACAAATAATTACGAACCCATAACCAAAATTTATTTCATTAACTTGTTAGGAATGAATGAGTTTAGCTTACTGCAGACATATTACAGTTTTTATTATTCATTTGTATGTATATATTAAGATTACAAAATCTTATATGAGCTATTTATGTTCCATAAACAAAACAGTTGAAAAACAAGCAAGAAAAATAGTGTATCTAAATTTATGATGAAAATGTTTAGAACATGTTCTACATTTGATCTTGGGTGATTAATTTCAATTGAGAAAAAAGTATGCTTTTGAGAAGATTTGGATTACCAGTGCTTGTGTATTTATGGTTATGTATGCGAGTGTGTGTATTTATGCTTATGTATGTGTGTAGGCGTGTTTATGATTATGTGTGTATACATGTGAGGGCTATTGTTATTAGCCAATTATGACTTTAACCGAGCATTTTATTAATTTTAATATTAAATCTATGTTGTTATAAATATAATTCCAAATACAGCATAAATAACAATAATTGTCATGTTTTCCAAAATTATTTTTAATTAATGTGTTTCTGGCACTTTTTCTAGAAATCCTCCCCCATGCATTAATAATGAATGGAAATAAAAAGGACAAATAATTTTTTAACAAAAATTTTATGTCTTTTACTTAGCAGAAAAAGATATCTTATTGCCAAAAGACATCTTTATGTATTTCAAACATGATCTTGCCAAAATAATTTATCCATCTAAGCCGAAATTTTTTTTTTTAAATTTAATATTTTGGAAACAATTAGGTGCAAATTTAAGGATGCAAATAACTACTTAAATTTAGCAAAAGAAAGGAGTAGAGAAAAGCTAAAAAAAAAAATTAATTAATTGGTTTGGTTTGTCACTCTACGCTCATCTTGTGCACATTTTAGGCAAAACAGACTGGGACCTACAGTTTAAAGTGAATTCTGAACCACTACAAACATTCATGGCACAGCCGGGACTCGAACCCGAAACCTGTAGTAACCGAGTGCCAGAGCGCTAGCCACTCGGCCATCAGGCCCCTTAATTAATTGGATGAGTGAACAAAAAATTGGTTTAAGGAAGCAAAGAAGATGGTATTTTTATGCATAATATTATAAAATGAATTGAACTATGGAGATATAATAAAATAATGAATTGTATTGTTGTGTTTAATCCTCTGTTGTGTTTAGTGTTCTGCAGCACGGGACAGACAACCCATGAATAATCTACTCATGGTTGGAGGGAAAGGAGGCATCTTCTGTTGTACATAGAACTCTGAATTGGCTCAGTTTCGCAGAAGGAGGGCAGTATCTTTCAGGAGGACTTTTAATGGAAACTACTCTGCATTTTTGTATCATAAAGGGAAAAACCCGAAAAACTCCCTCAGGTAGTCTGATTAACGAGGCAAGATGCTAAATATCACAAATGCCATAGAGACTTTTCATTTTTTGAAACAGTGTCTACAATAAAGCCACCAGCAGATTGAACCTCAGCCCTAATGCCAGTTGCACACATTGCCACGAGTTGGGCATATAATAACTTTAATTATTGATCCTAAATTAATATGAAACTCATTTTTTATTACATTTTAAAAATTAAAAAACAAATACTTGACTAATACAAAAAATAAAAATTTCTTAACATTTTTCTAGTACATATTTTAATTTTCAAACAAAATCATTTAAAAAAAAAACTGAATTTATAACACAATTAATAGTATTGGAAGAAACTTCCTATTACAATAAATTTTTCCATGAATTTATATTTCTTTCATTTATTTGGATTCATATATATATATTGCTTCTACTACGTTTATCTGCAATTTAAAATGGCAGATAAGCGTAGTAGAAGCAATATATATATATAGCTATGGATAGCAATTCACATAATTTTCACTGTTATTTGTGCAAATGTAGATGAGAAATGAAAATAAATTATTATTATTATAAACTAATTTAATATTTTTACTTGCACCAGTGTAACTTGTACATTATCAATGTATGTGTGTGTGTAATTTATCACTTAACCATAGTAATAAGGAAATCCTAATTCCTTCTGTTTCTAAAATAATATATTTTTATTATTATTATAACTATGAATCTACTACAGTACTGAAGATCAGATAAAAATAAAGTTGTGATAATCAAATCCGTCTTATGTTTTTGCATCTCCAAATTTGAGTAATAGAAAGATCGAGTACTGAATATTCATATTACATGAGCTAATTTTAAAATAAAGTTTTGAAAAATTTTTGCAAAACATTGGCATAATAAATTCTAATTTGCATTGAGCTATCATAAATTAGTTAATGTATCAAAAAGTATAAAGGGAAAAAATTATGGGTGAAAATCAAAATATATTTGTTATTTTAATTTTATTGAAGTATCGACAAAATAAATCTATCATAACATTGATAATACTATTTCGTATGCTTAATCAAAGAGTTATTTGTATTTTATTGCACTGAATATTTAAATAAAGTGATTTATCAGTTAGTGTAATAATAAGGAAGTGCTTTCACTTCTTGAAAGGGATAAATTTTTTGTTTTTAATCTCATCAATAGATCGCAGTCCTAAAGATGAGATAGAAATAAAATAATGCATAAGAAATCAGGAAAGCTTCTACCTGTATTTCAAAAGTGTAGTTATATTAAAAAAAGATACATTCTTAATTATTATAGCTCCTATGATAAATTATCAATGAATATCTCAAATATTCAGCAGATTTAAATACATCAATTATAGTGCACCACAACTTAAACAACATCTTGGCATGTTAAATAAAGGGATGATAATAATAAGGAAGTACCTAATAAAATATTGAAACTTCCTTATAAGAGAAAAAGTATTGGCAGAACCCCTTTTAATAAGAAATGACAAATTATACCAAATGTATGTGCATATGGTGATGTATTAAGAGATAGTTACTAAAAAGTATGTTTACAAATAGTAAGAAAAAAACATAATTAATAATATATATTAATAAATGTACATATAATTAATTAATTTGCTAATTATCAAATTAATTAATAAATTTACATATAATTAATAAATGTTTATATGCTCTTTATTTTTTAACAATAATTTTTCACTTTGTAATTACTATCAGACAAAAATTTAAAAAAACAATTCATATTAATAAAAAGCTAAATAATTTTAATAATTACTATCTAAAGAAATTTTATAGCCACGTGCTTGCTCATATTCTGTTATGCCATCAAATAATATTAATGAAGAAATACTTTAATTTCTGTTTATAGATGTCAAAATTCAACAAATCTATCATGAACTAAAAAGAAATACTCCAAATGATTAACTTGAAATTCAGAGGCCAAATTCACATTTAAGAGTAAAAACTCAAGACTAGGAGCACCAGTCAATTAGAAGCTTAGTTCCCAGAAATACTGCCCTATTTAAATTTTATTTTTTGACTTGAAATGTTGGAAAGTTTCTGCAAAACTTGAATTTATAGAGTAGTAGTTACAATGTTCAGGCTTTGGGATGAACTACATAGATAAAAAAAAAAGCAACTATTCTTTCTGGGACTAGCTTGTCAGTATTTATGAATCTGTCATGAATCCAACATGATATAAAAACTGACACAACAATTAATTATAATGTCTGACACAACAATTTTCACACTTCCTGCGTTTCTTAAAATAGTATCATACTAGAATAAAAATGGTAAATGCATGTTTTGTGTTATAGGTGCTTGTATTTTAAAAATTTATTAGTTATATTTATTACCAGAAGTTGCAATAACACAAATTGTAATATGAAATGGAACACCATATCTTGCAGACAAATTAAAATGAGTTTTTCAAAGATAACTTAAATATGAAAAAGCTCTATCTTTAACCAATAATATATTTATTTTTCCAAGTGAGATTAAATTTAAAAAAAAAAAAAAAATCACAGTATTTATTTGCTTTCCCAAAGTTTACATTTTGGAAAACTGATAGAAATGTCAGTAAAAAGAATAATTTTTTTACACTTTTATTCATAAATAAAATATAAAATGCAATAAATTTGAACAATCAATAACGTAATTTTTGCATTAAAACTATATATGTAACAAATTCTGCAAAAAAGATCACTTACCAGTGTACTGAAATGCTAATAGCTTAAACATAGGCATTCTTCAAATACCACTCTAATGTTTTTAAAAAATATCATTGGCATATTTTCAGTTAAATTATAGATATTTCCTCAACGCACATTTATAAACATCTTTAATGTGACCGATTCAAAAAAATATCACAGTAACTCAAAATTGATTGAAAATTCTTTTAAATTAATAAAAAGAAAGATTTAATCATAAAAAATTATATTTATACAATAATTTTTAATCAAATATACATACAAAATTAATAATTACAAACTTCAAAAACATGGCGCAAATAAAGTTAAAATAGCGCGCTAATAGATGAAAGCAGCCATGCGTTTAGTGTCAACATCTACATGCCGGAAGTTTAGATTCTGGTTTATTCCTGAAAATCGAAATGTGGCTGAACAAGAAGGAGCAGTTACATTTTTTAAAACTTAATGAAATAAATTAACTTTCAAATATATTTAACACATTTATAAATAAATAAATATATCAATATAATTGGAAACTATCTCAAAATGAAATCTAAGTTTTTCTTGAATTTAACTAACATATGATGTTCTCACAACTCTTTAGTCCAATGGGTTTTAAAAGCATTTTTTTCCATTACTTTTGGTTTGGAAATTATTATTTCCGTCATTACTTTATTATACATTACATTACATAATTTTTTGCTCCCTGATGGTATAATAAAATTTCTGCCTATTTTATGATGTATATATTTTATTTATCTACATAATTCATTCTCTAGTAACACTTTTCTTTTTTAAGTTACCATTTAAGTTACAAGAAAGAAGGAATTTCATGTTTTGATGATAAGAAATCTATCCCAGTACAGGTTTCCTATAAATATTCAATAGCTTCATCTATTATAATTCCTTCTATACTAATTTATTCATCAATGGCATACTAGTTACGAATTATCTATATGAAAATAATTCGCAAAAACCTGCTCATCTTCATTAATAGTATAAATTATTGTTAAGGTAGCTGTTTAATTAATTTAAGTATACTTAAAAGGATATAAATTAAAAAATTAGGTTTAAAATTTATTCAAATATAGAATAAATGTTAGTTATTACCATATTGAGGAAAACAATAGGAGCTTATAGCTCTTAAGGGTGGGTCGATCAAACCCCAAAGGCTCACGCCATTAGTGAACACAAATATGTAGGAGGAGTTAGGAAGCCAGGAAAAAAATAGGAAGAAAAAAAACCCTGCCATTCCAAAAAATTGAATCCTATTTGTAAGCTATTCGTCTAGTTTATTACCATTTCTTTGTAATACAGCAGCAATTAAGTTTGGTGTTTTTCATGTGTTATAATGGCTGATTCACAAGCATAGATCGACAGCTGAGAATCTAGAATATTTTGAAAGTCACTGAGAAGAGGGAAAGTAATTAAATCCCCATGTGGAATCGCGCTTTTGAATGATCTAGTTTAATTGTTCATAAAATGAAGATCTCGATCCTTAGTGGTGCGACAAAATTTTTTGGAAAATTGTCTTTTTTTCATAGATTTTTTTTTTTAACATGAAAGCTTTACTTTTTAGTTATTGATGTTGTATATTTATTTATTTATTTTTTTTTTTTGTTCCGTTTTTTAAAATTTTTCTCTGTGTTATAAGAACTGCAGTTAACGTTAATTCAGTATTGGTTCTTGGGATTATTTATATATATCTAAAAAAATGGTTTATTATATTTGTACAGTAAAATATAAATTTTATACAACTCTATTTTCATATTTTTTACACATCGATATTAGGGTCATAAAAAATTGTATTAATCTGAAAAGAAAACAAAAGTTACGAACCGCTGGTCTAGCTGAAGACAGAATTCTTTCAATTCATACTTGAAAGATACGCACACAAAGAAAAAAGTCTTAATTTTGGTTTGTCACTCTATGGCCTCTTTTTGCACACGAGATCTAATTAGTCCGGGACTTACAGTTTAAAGTGGATTTCGAATCATCATCAAACATCCATGCCACCACCAAGATTCAAACCTAAAGCCTAAGCCTACGACGCCAAAGGACAGAGTGCTAACCACTTGATCGCTAATTTCGGTTTATTTGTGTCGAAAATCCGCTTGTATTTTATATCAAGACATTAAGACAAATTTTATCAAAGGCTTTAGATTTCTCGAGAAATAGTATTCCCGTAAATTCATGGTAGTTAAAACCATCGAGAATCAACAATTGCAACTCAAAAACATGAATACAATTAAGAGGTGCCGATTTTTTTTTTTTTTTAATCTGAACTGTTTTGTTACATCTGCTTGTTGTACTTCTTAAGTAACTCATATTCGGATACTTTTCTAAGATTTATGAGTTATAAGATCGAACGATAATTTTGAGGGATCGCCAAATTAGAATTTTTTTAGTAGGGACTAACATGGATTTTCTTTCCAACTACCTGAGAAACCCATAAATCGTTTTCGCTTTCGTTCCGTGACCAATTTATGTGACACCACAAGAAGTAAAAGGAAAAAGAAATCGAATTAAATTTATATTTTGATTCAAAGCACATTCATTCTTGACAAAAATCGCCTTCCTTTAATACATCTCGAGAAACACATTTTAATAATATCTGGTCTAGACGTTTAAGATTTTTGTAATATTGTAGTTTATGATGATCTTTCAAAAGGCATGATGCTTGTTTTCTGCAATGAGCAGAATATTATAAGAAAATCTCAATACAGCTTTAAGACAATCGCGAATACGTTGATTTTAAGTCAATAATTTTGATATGAAGTGTGTGATGTATTATGGCAAGAAATATTTTGATGAATTTGCTGAAATTTTTAGATGAAAATATTATTTTACCAAAAAATCTTCATTATATTCTGAGATACAAACTCATACAAATTAAAGAATATATCTGCCTAAACCTTTATATGGCCTGTAACTATAGAGTAATTGGTAGCACCAAGGCATTAGTGTATTAAAACTAAATTGTCATAAATCCAGAATATTATAAAACGCATGCTTGTCTCTAAAAATGTAATGTTTGTGAGGGTATTTGTACTTTTGTATTTCTTATGACTTAAAAAACTTTAACAGTAAAAAGGCAATTTTTCCCTCTCTTAATTTATGACATTTTTATCTACTATGTAACCTAAACTAGTTGAGCTAATATTTTAGTAAAATAAATTTTAATTTTATAAAATTGCGAATTTTATAATGGTTGAAAATGTTTAATAGACTGATTTGTCAACTACTAATAAATGTTCATGATTTATAACGATAACAAATGTTTGTAAAAATGTTTTATAAGGATAAAAAATATTTAACGATATCAAAGTTACGACTGCATAATAGAACGAACTTCTATCTTGTGCAATTTTTTTTGTATTTCTAATGCTTATAGGTTTGGTTTTTTTTCAAATCAGACTCAACAAAGTGAAATATCTTATATAAAATTTACTGAATTTTGATCGTATCTGCCAACAGTGTAGAAATGTTGTTTGCAGTCATGAAACCAATGAGAAAATCGTTGGAAAGGAAAAAAAATTGAGTTATATCTTCAGATAGAGGTAAAAAATGAATTTAGAGAACAACAAGAGCCCTTATTAAAATAACTACACCAGCTGAGAATGTATAAAAAAAATATTAAGAAGGCTATTAAAATATAAAAAAAATAAAAATTACGTCTTTATTCCTTTTCATTTATTTGTACTGTCGTAAAAAAAAAAAAAGTCCCGAGTTTGAAGGCTGCTATTTTCTCTAATATGAATTACTACACAAAAATATTGAAATATTAATATTATTTCAATCACATTTTATCAAAAACTAATAATAAATAAATAATAATATATGTTATCAAGTTATCCTTTCTGGACCAGAATGCTTTGGTGGATAGTTCTTTGAGCTTTCGAAGGAGACTTGACTCGAAACCCAACTAGCGATTCCGAACCATAAACTTCCGTGTCTGGGACGAAATTGGTGCTATAAATCTGTAGCCCAGAAAGCATTTCCGCTGCCTCGAAGTTAGAGAGTGAAAGATACAAAAGAATCCACTAGATGTCTCTTTTTGGTGTATTTGCTCCAAATTGTGGTGGCAAAATGTTGATGCAATACAGCAGGATTATCCGCTTAGTGTACCTTAGGTGACACTGAATTTGCTATATATCTGCTTTTCTAGCAGCAAATGGCCTCAGCTCAAAGTGTCCGCCATTTAGAAAGAAGAACAGATTATTTTTTCAATGGTTAAAACATTGTATGAAATATATGATTGATTATCCCGTGTAATATTTTCTGGAATTGAGATTAGAAGGAGCCTTTGAGCATTTTCATTAATAATCAAACTGCAATTTGTGTTTCTACAAAATTATGATTCTGTGGCTGTGATTATATAAGTGGATGATATAACAATACTGTAAGACGTTTTTAATTAAGATAAAAATGAAACGAACAATAACATAATTTCCCCTTTAAAAAAAAATCTTTTTTTTTTTTTTTAAAGGTGAAATTTTGTATACAATTTTTTTCTTTTTTTTACAAATAAGATTTTCCAAAGACAGTTTTGAAATTTTAAACACCTTTAATTTCATTCTTTTTCATTTATTTTAAAATGAATGTGAAGTTATATACTGAGTTACATTTTTTTTCAAAAGCAGAGTATTCAAATCGAAAATTGGCGTGTTAAAAGTACAGCATCTGAAATCCTATTTTGGAAAATCATATATTTTAATTAAAAGTTTAGAGGGAATTATAAAAATTAATTAAATGGATATGCCTAAAAATTTATGTTAAAAGTAACTTTTTATCTTTATCACATTAACGATTTTTCTTTTCGTGTGTTAAAAGTAAAGATAAATAATTGTATAAGGATAAGTAGATAATCAAATAAATTATTGCGTATTGAACGGGAAATAAGATAATGTGAAAATATCATTAACAAATGTAAATATTTTCATTTACATTCATAAATATTAACAACTTAATAAATGATAAATGAAGTATTTTTTTTAATTTAATTCGGAATGCATTTCTGCACATAAATATAAAATTATTAACACAAATTTAGGCACTTTACAAAATCTGTAAATTTAGTGTAATTTTGTAAAGTGCCTTTTCAATATATTAAAAACATTTAAAGTACTTGTAAATTATTATATAAATAAAATAAACATGCTCTAATTAGAAATGCATGGTTGATTCATAGAAATACCATATTCTGAAAGAGTTTGAGAAAAAATATTGTTAATGTTTTCCTGTAATACTCATGTATGTATATTTTATAAAATTTACAAAAATTGTTATTATATTTATTATTGTTATTAATTATAGAAATTTCCAGCTTTTTCACAAATCTAAATTAAAACTTGTTTAATTAAACGTACAAATTTTGCAAATTGATATTAATGCATTTTTAAGTACTAATATATGATATTTATTATTTTAAAATATTAAATATTTTATTTGAACATACTATAATCGTCTGTAACTTATTAAATCACAGATCATTATACATTAAAATTATATGGCTTTTATGTGTTCTATGGTTTATATGGTATCTATTCTTTTTTTTTTAATAGATTTATCTTTAATATGTATTCCTTATATTATATGAATTTTAAACTACCATTAAGAAAAAGGAACAGTAGTTACATATGAAATCAATTATACTATAATAAAATATTATTAAGAAATGAACAAAACACATGAAAAAGTATTTACAAATATAGATTTATGTAATATACATCTTTTTTTTTTTTTTACATAGTCCACAAAACAAAAATACATTTTCCAAGAATCAAACATGATAAAATAAAAATAAAAGGAAACAAAACTTCCGTCTATACAAAGCGGAACTTAATCAACGAAATCAACTTTTTACAACAAGTTGAAATAAAATAAAAATATGTAATCATTTTTCTTGACTTTAAATTAGTTCTTTATTGAGTGCGAGTGCTTTATTGTAAAATTCCTCAATGATAATATGATTTAAAATTCTGTTCATAAAAATTTCTCTGGCTATTGTAATAGAAAAAAATATTATTTGTGTTTACGACTTTGCATCATCTTTATATTAAATACGGTACAAACTAATTTTAAGTGAATTAATTTTAATAAGTTGAAAAATATTTGGAAATTAAGTTTTTATTTTAACTTAGACAATTTCTGAGTGTTTGCTAGCTGCATTTGAAAAAAAAAAAAAGCTTTTAGCTTAATATATGTTTTTTATCTCTTTGAAAAGAAATATTCGTATTAAAAAAATTTCAAAACAATATTAGTGTATTGATAATTTAAAAATTGAATAATTAAAAAAAATTTATTACTGATAATAATTAATATTAATCTAGCGTTTTTAATAGATTACCAATTCCTTACAGTTCTGGTTAAATAATAAATAAAACTATTAAATATTAACGAAACGATTAGTTTTAAATTAAAATTGCGATTTAAACATTAAACGATTATGTCCAGAAAGTACAACATGAATATAAACTTGTCAAATTTTCAGCATATTTAATAATTTTTTTACTACATATGTTCAGCTATAATAAGCTTCAGAAAGTAAAAAGAAACTTTACATATTCAAGTAACAGTTAAAACTTTTGCCATATCATCCTGTATGGTTGATATTAGACACAAGAAACAACTGTTGGCCAGATACATTAGAAGATTTAATTAAAATGATATTCATGACAGTATTTAAAACTTACTGATTTCTTTCTACTGGTGGAAGATTTTGCACTGGGAGAGGGATCCAAGCAGTATTAACGTATGTAGTCGATACTTTTGATGTAGAGTACATTTGAATGGGCTGATTGTACGGTACATACTCATAGTAAGTCTGGCGTGGACATACGCCGTACATCATTTTGCAAACTGAACTGAGTATCAAATTAAAGAAACAAAACTGTCAACATGCATAGTTGTCCTACTTATAGACGTAAAGGTTTTACTTATATAGAACCTTGGTCTATGCAATTCTTGAGTGGGAGGGGCTAACATATAAGTGTTGTCATTTACACAAACTCTTCTTGTCCAATGGAATGGCTCTTTTCCTGGATCACAAGGGTCTGGGGTGGGATCCGTTGGAAGATAGCTGCCAAAAGATACGAGAAAAGACCATTTTTTTAAATATGCTTTATTTCATTTTTACCAATATTTCTACATTTATTTTTTTGCTCAACGGTTTTCTTAATCAAACAGATAATTATATCCGTTGTTAGTATTTACTGATTTGTGATAAAAATCATGCACAGGCACACAAAAATAGATTAATACATCCTTTTAATTATTATTATTTTTTAATACAATTTTCATTTTGAGTTTGTATTGTGAAATAATTATTTAATAACAATATTTAAAAAAAAAAAGAGGTTTCGTTAAAATCTAAACCACTTAAGTCAAGGTTGGATAAGGCAAAGCATATAAAATAAACATCACAAATGAACAATCAACAAAAGAAGAAAAGTACATACAAAATTATTACAGTTTAAAATCGTCGTGTAAAATAGTGAAATGACTGCCAACAAGATCTGCATTTCTGTGTAACTGCAGTTACACATAAATATAAATATATATATATAATATAATAAATATATATAAATATCTATATATTATAATATATATATGATCTACTTTTTAATGTGAAAAAGAAGAATGGCACATACAGAAATGCTTCTTGAATGCAATTTTATATATTTTTTTAATGATGCAATACCATATTTATAATAGTATTAAGAAAATGCAATGTTCTCTGTATTGCATTTCTTATATTGAAATGATTTTGAAGTAAACAATCAAAACAGTTAAAAAATTCTTATATATGTAAACGATTAAATTAGTTGTTTAAATCCTTATTTTAAAAAAATATAAATTCATAAATATTTTTAATAAATTCATAAAGTTTGTTTTCAAATGATTGGCATGTTTTTTTATCAGCAATAATCGAATAATTCACAGTTAAAAGGGACACAAATGGGCAGCATTTAATTAACTTTTTAAATAAAAACTAATTTATTTTCCTATTTAGGAATTAAAAGGCTTATATACTAATTTTTTTTTCAATGAATTATTAGAAATGACATGACATAATGGCAAAACAAAATAACATACTGACAAAAGTATTCGAACTGTATATTTTTCGATTTTTAATAAGTTAATTTTAATTTGTAAATACATTTCATTAATATAATAAAAATCATTCGATGTAATTACTGAGCATGCAAAAAACACATACAAATTCACAGAACACATAATGATAAGTGATGATAAAAAAAAGTAATATACGCTTAGAAAAAACTAATATATAATAAATAATGTAAATGTAATGAAATATTGTGGTGTGTAATATATTTATAAGGTAAATAATGTAATGTAAATATAATAAATATATAATGTAAATAATATAATGTAAATATAATATATATATAATTTAAATAATGTAATAAATGTCTCCTATAGCTGTGGGAGAAATCCCATAAACGCATGAGCATTTTAACTAGCAAAACCACATATATTTTTATGGTACACACACACACATATATATATACATATATATCGATCAAATTAATGTAATAAATGTTAGTAAAATATATCTCCTATATCAAATTATATAGTGATAATTATTCTGTTTAAAGAACAATTTGGAGAATAAATTAATTTCTATATTCTTTAATCATTAGTATTATATCTGTGACCATATTCTTTCCTTTTGATCGCTTTGGTTCAAAATAACCCTTTTAATCCTTTTAGTTAATAAATAAATAAATGTCTGTTTGAATAGGTGCATTCTCAACAACACACAGAGAGCATATTAAATTACACAGGGGACATATAAAAATTTAGATTTAATATTTATCTTAAGAAATAAATAATTTTAAAATCAATTAATATATCGGTTTCAAAGTAAAGGAAAATCCCTTCCTCCTCCGACAACATTATCAACAAACCTACACTCATGTCCATAAATTAAGGACAATGAAGTTCAGGCAAAGAAAGAGACAGAAGCAAAACAAATTTGACTTATTTGTAAAGTCTATTTATTAAACAAAAGGTAAAGAGCAAAAACGATGCTATATGTTTGACATAATTAATAAAAATTGCGATTTTTACTCCCTGGAGCAAATTTCAAAAAAGAACCTATTTACAAAAAACAGTATAACAGGGCTAGTATGATGGTTAATATGGAGTATGTGCCCCGGACGATGCAATACAGGCCTTACAACGCCTAGGCATGCTGAGTATCAAATTATCAATGTGATCTTGGAGAATATTACACCACTCATTAAGCAATGCCCTCCGAAGTTCCGGTTGACAGGTGGAAGGGGGTTGACGGGCTGCAATTCGTCGGCCAAGCATATCCCACACATGCTCTATTGTATTCAAGTCCGGTGAGTATGCTGGTCAATCCATACGGGTGATATCCTCCAATTGAAGGCATCCGTCTACTACCTAGGACGGGCGTTGTCATCCATAAACAGAAATTCAGCACCCATGGCGCCCCGAAACAAACGTACATGTTGTTCCAGAATGACATCCCGAAAGATGTGGCATGTCATCGTTACACTCTGAACATGCAGGTCAGTTCTGGAACCAAGAATAATTCCTCCCCAAACGAGCCATCCTGCACCACCGTAACGGTGTCATTCAATGGTGTTTGTTCTCTTGATTACCACCAAGAGAACCACCACCACGGGTACCTGGCGCTCTCCATATGAAAGTCCGGCGAGAATCAGACTGCAAACTAAACCTGGACTCGTCGGAAAATATCACACCAGACCACTGTTGCGGTGTCCACAATTCATGCTCTCTACTCCAAGTTAATCGCAGGCGACAGTGAGTTGCGGTAAGTGGAACACATCTGACAGGTCTACGAGCATATAGACCAACGTGCCCTAAGCGTCTGTACACGGTCTGCCTTGAAACTGTCGTACCAGTAGCTGAAGAGAGCTGGCGAGACTGGTCTGATGCTGTGCTCCGTCTGTTTCTTTTGGCAGTAACTACTAAATACCGGTCCTCATTCGGCGTTGTAACTCGGGGGCGACCTGTGCTGTAACATCTACTCACATTACCATCATCTTGGAATCGTTGCCAAAGCCTGAAGATCACACTCTGGGCGATTCCAAGTTCCTCGGATACTTCCAGCTGGGTACGTCCACATTCCAGTCATCCGATAATTCTACCACGTAAAAAATCACTCAAATGCTTCCTTTGTGCCATAACTATGCGGTTATTGCACTGGAAGGCTTTTAAAGCGCTTGTGAACAATTTTACTTCTTTGCCACCATTCCTTATATACCCCTCTCTTACACTCTCGTCATTGTGACGTACTATCCGCGCCATCTGGTGGTTTCCTGTAATTTGCATATTCTTCTTCAAGATGTGTGTGATAATTCTACAGGTGAAATTTTTATTTTAGAGATCAATTTCTGTGTGATTCTGAATTATCCTTAATTTATGGACATGAGTGTATTTTTAGTCCACTCGAGACCTATTCTCAATTAAAGTGCAGAAAACCTCAGGTTCAAATCCGCTGGCAGCGTTAGTTGCAGTCTCCGCTTTCCAAAATTAAAAGACTGCATGGTGAATGCATCAACGAATCAACACAAATGTTTTTGGTTTTCTTACATGAGACACGCAAATGTGGGGGAGTTAAAAAATTGCAAGGGTAAAAGTCATCCCCTCGTTAGCAGTTGATTGTCTGTTTGAGGCACATGTCAGTAAAGCTTGAGGCCCACTGATGTTCAACAACAAGAGAAATATCTTTAAAAATAATATAGTTCGTATAAGTCAGTGGTGGTCAAAGTTTTTACTTTTACACTTCCTTCCCTCCCACCTCCTTGTAAAGAAAAATTCTTTGTCATCCCTTTTTATAATCTATATCAGAAAAATATCACATTTTGTACTATTTAGACCATGGTAACTTAAATCTTTTATTTAATTATGCATGAGAATAATGTGGATGTTATAACTCAAAATTAAATTATTCTAAATATCATTGTTAGTATTCATTTATCAATGTCGTTAAAATGTAACAATTTCTAATCACAAAAATTTAATTTCTTTCCATAAAAATAACCAACGAAATGGGTGACCTGTTCTTTTTAAACCTGTTCTTTTTTATTGATGTATAATTTGAAGTTTACTCCTAGTTATTAAAAAATATATTTTTTCTTTTTCTTGTGATTCGATAGTAATCAAATAAAAAAACATCATTCATGAGGTTATAAAAAGTTGGCTGTGAAAGGAATAAGTATTTTTAATAATTTTAGATTTTAAATTGCTAAATATTTGCACATCACAAATTGTTATTGTGAAGTTCATCGATGTGTAATCGATGATCGTTGTATGATCGATGAATCGTGTTGAAGTTCTTTCTTTTTTTTTTGTTCTAATGCAGATGGCAAACACTTAGACAATTGTCTTCGATGCCTTAAAGCAAGCGCTGGACCGATGTTAACTCACTTAGCACTACCCAGCTTGAAGATAAGCTATGGACGCGGAGTAACACTATCTCCGTAACGCTCTACGATCCTGTTAGACCGGGATCTACGGTTTAAAGTGGATTCCGAATCACTACAAACATCCATGGCACCGCCAGGATTCGAATCCGAAACTTGTGATACCTAGCGCCACAGCGGCCATTCAGGCCCCCGATTTGTAGTACATAATTGTGCGAAATTTATGATGCCATCAATTTTCTGTCAAGTTTCAATTTACTTAAGACGATTCAATTTTATCTATTCTATATATCGATTTTTATTTAACATTCAATATTCAATATATAAATTTTTATCTAACAATCAATTTTCAATTTTTTTCCACATAAAAACGAAAAAAAAACAAAAAAACTCAACACCACAATAAATCGATTCTCACTTCTTTGATTTCTCGAACGCGAAAAAGGTAAAATCGCGCAGTTTCTACCCCTTCATTGATTGAAAGAATCTCTTATATCGTTTGACCTGTGAGAGATTCGCGTTCAAGGTATTTCTTAAAAGAAAAATATTCGGGACTTGGGAAAAATCAATCGCATTTTTTTTTCTTCCTTTGACGACGGAGGCTAAAATTATATTGCTATGTTTCTCAAAAACAAATTGGTTCACAATAACAAAATTTATAAAAAAAATGTGAAACATGAACCTCAAAATAATATTTTTGTGTGTATAACATTACCAGCAATAAGAAAATCGAATAACCACTGACAAAATAAAACTTTCAAAAATAATATCGATGTTTTAAAGGAATATAAAACGCTTTTCCAAAATAAAAAAGCTATTTCTGCATTAAATGTGAGTAAAATTTGGAAATTGCTTCTCACCACTGCTGCTTTGTTTTAGAGAAAATATTATTTTACATTAAATATTTTTATAAATAATTTAGTTTATAGATACCTGAAGCAAAATCAATAAAGTATTTTAATTTTAAAAAGTGGTAACTTGGTTTCTAACATACATTAGAATATTCTCTTTCTTTTTTTTTTTTTAAATTTGCAAAAGACAATAATTTTATTTCAATCAAAATTTAAGATGCTGTTAAATAGATGTATATATAAATGTAATGGCCATCATATTTAACAATAGAAAGTATAAGTTAATAGTATAAATATATAAATTAATTAGTTTATAAATAGCTATATATATTAATTAGTATATATTATTGTTAAATAAAGCTATATCTATATATAACCTCGTTCTACTATTGTGGATAATTCAAGCATTGACCCTTTCAACAACTGTGTGGTCTCAAAAATTAATAGCATACTTCGTTACCATCACCTGAAAATTACAGCTAATAAACAATTTTCTATAATCACTGAGATAAAAAAAATAATCATTATGAAAAACAAAATGAATTCTATATCAGATTATAGCTTGGGCACCTGATGGCTGAGTGACTAGCTTTCTGGCGGTCGGTGCCACAGATTTCGGGAGTTCGGAGGATGTTTGTAGTGGTTCGGAATCCGCTTAAAACCGTAGGTTCCAATCTAATATGACTACTACTACACCACACCATATCACTGTGCCTAGAGCTGAATTGCCCCTTTACAGTTTGGGAATGATATGGATGAGAAGTCTGATTGGACTCTATGACACTCTACGGTCATATGAAACCGGGACGAATGACTGACAACCCTATTCCATGAAAACAGAAAACATCTCATGTTTTGGAATCTGCCAGCAGGCAGATGGCTTTGGGCTATTGCGGCATTGAAGAAGATTATAGTTTATGTATTAATTGAAATAAATTTTAAGATAATGGAAATAATTTTTTAGATAAATGTTAATATGATTTAAAATCAATAATAAATTAATATATTATAATAATAATAATGATATTAATTCATATATTATATATTAATACATTTTAAATAAATGATAAATTTACTAAAATATCAATATGGCTAACAAAATACGCGTCTGTTTCTTAGCAAAAAAAAAAAATTTCATTAAAAATGAAATTGCTACATAATAATTCTGAAAAAGCAGATTTAATCAAAAACTTATTAATTTACATAACGAAATGAAAAGGATAACATTTCAATGATTAATTTGTTTATTGAAAATTTGTTCCATTACGTCTTGCTTTGATAAATAATGATTTGACTTCATAAAAAAAAAATGCCATTTCTGAAAATTTGTATTTTATTGTCATTGATGAATACTGTTAATTTTCTTATGATATATTCACAATGTACTTGAGGGCATATTTTAAGAAAACAAGACACATGCTTAAATCTACTTATGTGTTCATTACAAGTGAAACGATCTAACAACACAGAAGTCAAGGTCTTTCCCAGTATACTCGAATGACTCCCAAATGTGAAAGTTAAACGACGCTTGAACGAAAATGCCTCAGAAAAGTTTCGCGAATGTTTCAATTCGAAACTAAAGAAAACTTTTATTACCGAGAAAGTAATTCTTTCGCTACACAGCGAAAATATAGCACTTTTATTTTTGTGTAGAAATTGTATGGATAATTTTAAAAAGATAAATACATGGATTTTGTTTTATTGAAATATTTTATAGTATACTTTTATACATATATTTTATTTATTTATGTAATTTTTATTAATTTAATTATATATATTTGTATCTCTTCTTCTCCAATGGTGCAACAGCCCCATGGTGGACAAGGGCAGTCTGCCTACTGTCAGATTACGAAACACGAGATGTTTTCTTTTTTAAGGAGTAGGGTTGTCAGCCCTACGCCCAAGAGTCATATTAGACAGGGATATACGGTTTAAAGTGAATTTCGAACCCTACAAGCATCTAGGGCACAGCCGGGACCCGAACCCTGTGGCACAGAGAGCCAGAGCGCTAGTCACTCGATCATCGGGCCGCATATATATGAAGTGGAACGTAGATCAACCACCTCGTGGTGCACCCTGGAAACGCATCTAGCTGCTAAATGATCTACAGGTTTGGAATGCAGCCTCCCTTCTAATTTTTTGGAGGTTCTTCAGACTCTTATAGCCCTAAAAAAATTGGAGAAGGCTAAGCCCTTCTCTTATTCCCGATAAACCAAGACGCAAAGCAGTGGTGGCCTTTCGCCTGTCTACGGAGCACGATTGCATTGTCCCCCATCTGCACAGCATAGGCATTTCAAACGATGCTATTCGCCCACTTTGCGACTCTGGAGAAATACTAGACAGGGACCATCTGCTCTGACATGGGGCTCTCGGCGGACCTACAGAGGAGTCGAGATATTGGGAAGCAAGATCGCTCATTAGGTAATGACTCTGGTCTTCTCTTTGTTCTGAGCTCTTGATAGTTCTATTGTTCTCTATAACTTTTCGCCTAGACATTTGAAATATTATATATGTATATATATATATAATATACACGTATATGTTTGTGTGTATGTGAACGTGTATGTATTTATATATATATATATATATATAATCTATGCCATTTCGTCATTTAATAACAGAATATATTTATATAAAAGTATAAAAATTGGGTACAAATATTAAAATTTTCAGAAACAGTAATCCAAGATGTTGTTCAAACATGTACGATTTTTAATTATGCATATTTGTGTAAATATATATTGATTTTAATGTATATTATATTGTTTTCGATAATTAAATTTAGTTACACTGTTTTTGAAATTGAAATGAAATATAAAAATTAAAATTTTCATGCAATTCATTAATTTTTTGTGTAGCAAATTCAGTTAGTTACTTCGTCGCAACTTCAATTGTTGTTCTATTATTGTTCTTATTTAAAAAAAAGTTGTAGTTTTACAATGAAGAATTAAAAAAAAAAACTATTAAATAAAAGGGAATATAAAAATATAGATGAGAAAGATTTAGATCAAAATATAAATGAGCAATAGTAAATCCTGTTCCATGTAAGTTTGATTTCTATTTTATCTTTTATTGGATTCATATTCTAGATTTCATAAAAGTATAAAAACGCAAGAGATAATCTTGTAGATAATTGTTTCTGTTAATTGTTTGAGAGGAATAAACAAAACAATTTTTCCGTTAGTTGACGTAATCATTTCTTTTTCTTCATAATTCAAAAATTATTTTTTATTAAAAAAATATTCTCATTTTCATTAAATAATATTAATGCGTATTTTGTTTTAGCTTAACGATAGTGTGTAAAGAAAAAGGATTTCTGAAATGTTAGTTTACAAAGTTGTGTATCAAAAATATTTCATTAAAAGGAGAAAAAAATATTTTATCAAAAATTCAAAAGAAAATTAGTAAAAAAGAAAATCTTCTGTAAGAATTTTAAAATATGAGATTCATTTATTATCACGTAAAAAAAAAAAGGATTGGATAATTCCTTTTGTGCGCCTGATGGCCCATTGGCTGGCGCTCTGTCCTTTGGTGTTTCGGGTTCGATTCCTGGCGGTACCATGGACGTTTGTTAGTGGTTCGGAATCCACGTTAAACTGTACGTCCTGGACTATTTAGTCTAAAGTGTGCCGCAGTGCAACAACTAAACGATTCTTTTTTTTAAAAGTGTATGGACCTAAGGCCTGATGGCTGAGTGACTAGCTCTCTGGCGCTCGGTACCACAGGTTTCGCGTTCGAGTCCCGGCGGTGCCATGGATGTTTGGGATAATAGGATCGTAGAGCGTTGCGGGGATAGTGGTACTTTGATTCCGTAGCTTATCTCCAAGCTACACGCAACTCCTTGGTAGTGCTAAGTGAGTAACGCCGGTGCAGCGCTTGCCTTAAGGTATCAATGACAACTGTCTATATGTTTCCCAGCTGCATTAAAAAAAGTGTATGGACCTGAGTAGTATATTGATGAAAACACAAGAACTATATAAGAAAATAGCTCAATTTGTTTTTCTTTTCGGAACTAAATATTTGCATTATCAAAAAGTTAATAAAACGTTTTTTACATGTGAGTTTATTATTTACCAAATATAACAAGAAAATATTGTCAGAGTAGGGTGCTAGGGTACATTCCTTCCGAATACTAAAATCTCAATACGTAAGATGAATTTCTACGGGGTACTAAAATCTGGGGCCAGCTATTCGGTAGCTCATTGCGTTTGAGATTCAGGAAACCGATTTCTTTTATTCCACTTTATTTCGTCGCTTTCAACTTGAACTGCATCTAACTTCTCGATACTAAACTTTTTTAGAATATAAGAACAATTATTTCAACTAACAAACTAATAAACAAAATGGATTTCTTTTTTGAGGTGGTCGGAAAATAAAGATTGTGGTTTTAACTACGTTGGCAAAAAAAAAAAAAAAAAAAAAAAAAAAAAAAAAAAAAAAA